>NWSH02000050.1:314869-337840 GCA_002382865.2 Heliothis virescens | reverse complement strand
GTATTCACGCAATCGATTCGAGGCGTCTATCCCGCTTGGGCGTATATCCCGGACTTACCCTATCTATCCGTTGTTTTGACATAATTTAAATGGAGTTCTTTAATCGTAAAACAACGGTTAGATAGGTTATAGAAATCCACCGTTGACCGTTACTGCCATGTTTCTAACTTATGAAGATTAGTCGAAGTGACGTAACTGTTTTTATTCAATTAGTAGAATGCGGAAATTAATCTAAGACTTAACATGTAAAGGTTAATATGACATACATATTCGCAACGTTAAATGTTAGATTGTGAGCATTTCCCCATAAATACTTAAATTTTGAATATTTACTAAATGTACCTACGTTTACGTAGCAACGTGATATTCAGATGAATGAAGCAACGAATTCCTGAGATAATAGAACAAGTTGTCATGTACCTACTGATACAAACCGGTCCAATAGACCGACACGGCAGCACATCAGTGGGCGGAGGCCGCTCTAACACTTTACCACTTTTAATAGTAACCAATCTCCATTTAAACTGCTTGTCGCGCAATATTTTCTCTTTAAATTACAAAAAATCTGTCATTGAATAACACCTTCAAAATCTAATTTAATAAATAAATCTTCATGTTAATAAGATGTATTTTAGGTAATACAGACATACCCCTATGAATTTATCAATGTTATGTGAGACTACTTATAATAAAAGAGAAGTTTCGAGATGTAGATCCAGAATCTTATACATATTCATTAATTTCTAATTAAAATTATGTTATCTATCTACATCTAATAATAGATAATATTGGAGTGTCTGTTTGTTATATTAAAATACACATTGTGCACTTACCAAAACACAATGGACCGCACAATGGATGCTGGACCGGGTAACTTAATTAGGCTACGTGGGAATCAGTTCCCTCTGGACGCGGGTGAAACCGCTTGTACAACTAGTTATGTCATAAATCTTGAATCGTGAAAACATGATAATCAGCACTACGAATGCGAGAAATAAAGCTTGAAAATGAAAAGCTCGTTTGGGAATCGCGATGAGTAGCAAAAAGAAGTAGGTCAACAACAGCGCCGGGCGTGAGCCGCGAGACTGTGCCCTTTAGCGCTCCGTCTGTAGTGACGTGCACGTGAATCATGGTGCCCTACAGCCGCGCCACCAGCCCTCGGCCAAACACGTCGGTTGTCGACCCCGCGCACACCACCCACCTATTGTTCCCTTGCAGCTCACCACATGATTCATGACGATAACATACATCGACACAAATACAAAACAAAGTCATTCAAATCAATACGTAGCTTTGTCTGTCTTTGATATTGACGACGTGACATTGCACAAACAAGGACCAATGAATAAGTAAGGAACTAGTTTCCGCCGTCAGCAATAATTTTCAGGGTCCCCTAGATAATGATTGTTCTATTTTATACGCAAGAGCTATTAACAGTCGGCAAGTTTAGTAACAGAGTCACGAGATAGAGACAAGTAGCGAAAAGTGTTTGAACCCCACTTAGTAACCACTTGAAGGTAATTATAATAATGTAAAGCCGTCGAGTGTCACTAATGTCAAGCTGTGATGGAGTGCGGACGGCGGGTGTCGGCAATCGATACAAGCGAACAGATGCCCTACTTGTGCTAAACTGACAGTGACAGCACTTCCCGAGACGGCCACTTGAGAGAATCGACCGTAGCACCTAATATTAGGTGTCGAGGACGATGTCACACACACTGGCACACTGTAGTGGCCACATGGCTCAATCGGAGTCTTCTCTAGCTGATGAATGTATTAATTAAATACATCTATGAAAAATAGAAAACTGCTAATCGATAAAAACTGACTTTTACATGCGTCATCAAAATATGGTAATATCTAAAGCAGCTCTTAGCCAATGAATAGAGAAATTACTATTTGCATAACGAGCAATGAGTTTAATCGCGGAGACGAAAAGATGTGACGATTATGTTGTAATAGTGTTAGCAGCTAGTATAGACGTGGGTAGTTGTCGGAGGGTCATGGTGGTGAGGGTGGTGAGATGAGATCACGCGAGTGCGCGACGTGTGCACTCGCCTCGGTGATGTCAGCCGGCACCCTCGGCGGCGCCAGCTCCGGGGGCTAGGGCTCAGTGCTCCAAAAAGTAACAAGCACGCGTCAATTCAATATCCATAAACAAATAATTAACAGGTACAAGCTTCAAATTAAAATAATCAAGTAATATAATTATTTTACATGAAACATGGTTTAACCATGTTTAACGTCATGTTATGAAACAATGGCAAAACTAATCGCTAGATGCGAGTAGCTACACAATAAACTGCTTGTAATCTAACAATAAATACTGCTGTAGTTGATTGCATGGCTTCATACGACTACAATAGTAGGTATGTCGTAACTAACCTAGTACACAGCACTGAACACAGCAGCCCTAGCCCGAAGGAGCCGTAGCCGGGCAGGTCGCGTGGGCGGGCGCGGGCGGCCCTGACGTCACAGCTCCAGCCTGCTTGTTTGCTCGGCCACAGACACCGATCAATTAGTCTACCATTAATCAGACCTTGTTAATACACCGACACTCCCCGACTTCACTAGGATACACTTCCTAATAGCGTTTGTAATTTATTTCCTTGAAAGTTTTATCAAGATACTTCTTCATAAACTTTCTTTGTACAGACGACAGCACATCAAGTTACCACAAACTGTAAAATTTCTGCTATAGATTTTCAACCTTATCACAATAGTGGAAGGTGGATGTTCAATCGGTAAAATTTGACAGATTAGTATAAGTTGACCTGCCGTTGTCTGTACTTGTGCCTGTGTCTAGTGGCCAGCAGTGAGCGCTGTGAACCGCGTTGTGACGCGCTACACATCGCTACGTGAAAGGAGACCTTCCGCTCTTTAATAGCTCTAACGGTCAATAACGTATACCTAATGACGTGGATTGCGAAAATTATGTCGCTATCAACAGAATGCTACGAATGTTGAAATTAATCTTCTAAAACTAGACAATAAAATTATCTACAACGCGTTCTAGTGCCTAAGCAGATGGTTCGTTTTGATAATTCACGTCACGAAGGTCCCAGAAAAACGTGCAATGATAGCATAGGGTGCGATGTGAGAAGTACTCTGTGAGCGAGTGGAAGGCCGGCGCCGCGTGACGTCGTGCCGGCGCCATCGACGCCCCATAGCACACACCTCGTAAACCCAGCTCCCGTCACAGGAAGGGAGCGCTCGGCTTTCACTTTATGACTATTTACTCAGCAATAGCGAGAATATAATGCGTGTCTATTGATGTCACACTCTACTACATTCTGTGTAAAACTGGAAGAGTGACATTCCAACAATCTCCAACAAGGATATTAGACATGTTTTATAAAAGCGTATCAAGTTTTTTAACATATTTTTTGCGTAGGTACATTAATTAAGTTATGTCAAGTTTAGTATCTATGTACGTCAAGTCGTCCTTGGTAGGTACCCACGTCGCGTCTCGTCGGGAAGGAGCAAGTATTACAGTTTTTTCTCCTAAGAGCTTGTTTATGAGGTGCAGTAAAGAGTATCTTATGAGTTGATATGAGCAACGATTGTCACTCATTTAATACCATTTTATAACTTGATTCGTTGGATTATAACTATAATTCAAATACTGATAAGTAAAGGTGAAGATATGATACTTTATCTGAAGCGCATTTCTTAGATAATACATTATGTTAATAATCGGTAAAACATGCTTTGAAAGTTACTAGAACATGTTACAGCGACATTCTGCACAAATCAGTTTATGATCGTACACTTGACAAAAAGCGATCGATTTGTGTATTTACACAACAAAGCTTACGAAGCTGTAGACCCAGCCATCTCATACACGCGATTTTGTAAAAATTCATGTAATTCCGATACAATTAAATACTAAATAATAAGTTAATCTAGAATATTCTACGAGATATCAGAATAACGTAATAAAGTCACAAGGTTTTTGGACGGTTATCGCAGATCCGCCAGCCTAAGGATTTATCGACGTAGAGGCCGATATGATAAAGCATATTTTTTTATCTAAGCGAACTGTTGCCCGAAACATCATGCTATCAGTGAAATCGATCGATGATATTAAAAAAACAAGAAGCTTATGACGCGTGCTAATATTGGAATGGACTATGAATAAATGTTTTAGTCAATAAAGCATTATTTATTACACATATCAAAATCTACGTCTATATATAAATACAAAAATACAAACTTAAAACTACTCTTAAATACTAAAATAATAAAGCATGACAACAAAGTATCGCGTGAATCTGCGTGCCCGTACACTGCTCTTCTGTTGGTAAATTATCTCCACATGGGCGCGGGGGTACTATAGGCAGGAAAGTGGTTGGAAGTTCAACAGGTGATGTTAACTCCGAGCTAATAAAGCCGGCAACGATCTGTGATTCTAATGAATTTTGCATTCCTTATTACCATCTGCCTGTACTTTGTACAATTATTTGGTTGACATGATGCCATTTCACCCGGTATCCAACTGTCGCATACAGCCTTATTAAATATTGATGGTTGTCGTTATGGTATCACAAAACAAAGTAGAAGCGTATTATATCGATATGAAAACGATGATAAAACATTAACGTTCTGACAACGATGACTAAGCAGGGCTCCGAGGGCCGCGCGATGTGTCTCTATTCCCACCGCCTGTAACTGAGCCGTACTGAAATATTGTTCAGCCGTGGCTGCAAATAATTATTATTATTCTAGAAAGTTATCATCATAATCGACAGGAATTTGCGAACTTTTAGATGGTCCGAGAATTTAGAACATTCTGCTTAACTGATGTACGTAACAATGGCATGGGATAACACAAAGCCGTTAGAGAAAACATTAATATTCCATTACGCAAGAGAGGGTGTGTATCGGAAAGGACCCGTCCCAAGGCCGGCGGCTACAACTACATCATAATGAACTGCGGCCATTTGTATGGATTCCTCGAGCTAACAACCATGATTACGTTCGTGCTCATGACTTACTATAAAAAGCTTCAAACGACTTATTACTTATTACATACGCAGTACCTACTGGATCCTGGAATACACTATTATTCTGTAGAATATGTTTTATAATAATAATATCATTTATTTGCGTAAAATGTGGTAGACATAAAAGTTGTTACAATATTACTATAAATAGAGCAGTGACACATTTAGCCAAATGAAGTTGGCATGCAAATTACATTAGAATAATTATAATTTATTAAATAAGAATATTAATAATTTAATTCACAATACACTACAATGACTACATGCAAATTACATTAAGATAATTTTAATTTATTAAATAAGAATATCATATTTATCTTATCATACTTATTATATTTATTTATTGTTTCGATACATAATCACCAATATTTATTATATTTATAGGATTCGTCTACAGTGCACTTCTATACGAGTAAAATCTACAAGAGCCTTTCGTCAAAAATTCTTCAACTGTGTAGAAGGTTTCCTCGACCAACCACTTTTTCAGATACCTGCAAAATTTATTATAGGGCTGTTCGACTATTTTTGCTGGTAACGAATTATATATTAAGGGTGCCATATATGTACAATTTTTACGAAATAGCTCTAAAGAAGGAATAGGCATTTTGAGTCGAATGTGTGTGGTCATCCTTTTATTGAAATTAGGGTAGACTTCAAACCTTGACATATTATATTTGACAAATTTGGCTATTTCGTATATGTAGATCCCAGGTACAGTTAGTATTTTTTTTGTTTTAAATATGGGCTTACAAGATTCATCCCATCGCATACCGCAAATAGCTCTGAGACACTTTTTTTGGGCTATGAACACCCTAGGTAAGGCTGATGCGTTTCCCCAGACAATAATACCGTAGCGGATTATTGAGCAAACATAGGCGTGGTACACTGTCAATAAAGTTGTTGAAGGTGTGCATTGTTTCAATTTCTTTAAAGCAAAAACCATATTATTCAATTTATTGCAAATTGCATCAATGTGATTGTTCCATGATAAGTGTGCATCAATATGTATTCCCAAAAATTTTATATTATTCACCTGTTCAATAATTTGATTATTATCCTTAATATCTAATGTTAACGGCTTCCTTTTATATGTTTTAAAATTAATAATTTTTGTTTTGTTTATGTTTATTCTTAGTTTATTATAATTTAGCCAATTAATGACGTCTTTTAAGCAATTATTAATATCATTTTCATGGTCTTTGATGTCGGCGGATTTAATGACTACAGTGGTGTCATCAGCAAATAAAATACTCTTATGTCCAATTGATGTCGGTAAGTCGTTGACATAAGTCAGAAACAGCAGTGGACCTAAAATGCTGCCTTGTGGCACACCGCGACTGTTCAATTTGGTTTCAGAATCACAATTAATTAGACAGTTTGAAACCAAGTCCATTTTTGAGACTCTGGTGAATTGTTTTCTATTATGCAAATAGCTTTTTAGCCATTCTTGAATTGGACCTCTAACACCATATTTTTCCAATTTATTTAAAAGAATAGTGTGATCAACATGATCAAAAGCTTTACTTAAGTCAAGAAAGAGGGCAGAGCAAGGAGATTTTGAATTTAATGAATTCATGACAGATTTAACGAGGTCGTAACTAGCCAATGTAGTTGATTTACCCCTTCTAAACCCATACTGAGAATCTGTAAAAATATTATTGGTGTCAAAGAAAGATAACAGCCGCTTATATATAACCTTTTCAAAGATTTTAGAAATAACAGGTATGAGGGCTATGGGGCGGTAGTTGTCCTTATTCAATTTCGAACCTTTCTTATAAAGAGGTTTGATGATTGACAATTTAAGTCTATCGGGAAAGCAACCCTGTTCCATGGATAAATTAATTATATAGGACAAGGGTTCTGACACAAAGCGACATATATGTTTTAAGAGAGGTGTAGTAATACAATCATATCCTGCTGATTGAGTATTTTTCAGATTTTTTATTATTCTGTAGATCTCCTCTGGGGTCGTAGGATCAAGGAAAATACTATTGCAGACTGACATATTAGTATGTGACGTATGTACTTTATGATCTACCCATGGTCCAGTATCTGTATTATCGGTAAAAAACTTATTAAAAATATTAGCTATATCTACACCACATGAGACGATATTGCCATTATCCTGAATTCTATTCAACAATTCTCTCGGCTTTGTATTGCCTATTTCTCTGTTAACTACTTCCCAAGTTGCTTTGGCCATATTACTAGCGCAGGCAATGTGGTTTCCATTGCCGATACGTCGATATTTGTTTAAGCAAGTACTGAGTAACCTGGAGTAAACTTTAAATTTTGTTTTATTTACATTCGTTTTATTTTTATAATATTGAAACCGTAACAATCTCTTAGTTTTGCAACTTATCTTTAAACCTTTAGACAGTTTTTTATGTTTACTTGTTTTCATAGTCTTTCTTATCTTGAACGTAGGGAAACACAGTTTGTAAAAAAGTATAAGAAGTTCGTGAAATAAATTAAATGCTTCATTAGTGTCGACAGCGTCATAGACTTCTGCAAAACTCAGACTACTTACACTGTTTATGAATTTCATTATGTTTTCTTTGCACATATCTCTTACGTGTTCAAAATAGAACTCTGTTTGTTTAATATATCGAACATCTTCCAGTATTGCAATTTGCGATGATTCGTGATCAGATAAGAAGAACTTAACCGTTTTCGCTTGCACATTCGGGACATTACTTATGATGTTGTCTATGCATAATATCATTTATTTGCGTAAAATGTGGTAGACATAAAAGTTGTTACAATATTACTATAAATAGAGCAGTGACACATTTAGCCAAATGAAGTTGGCATGCAAATTACATTAGAATAATTATAATTTATTAAATAAGAATATTAATAATTTAATTCACAATACACTACAATGACTACATGCAAATTACATTAAGATAATTTTAATTTATTAAATAAGAATATCATATTTATCTTATCATACTTATTATATTTATTTATTGTTTCGATACATAATCACCAATATTTATTATATTTATAGGATTCGTCTACAGTGCACTTCTATACGAGTAAAATCTACAAGAGCCTTTCGTCAAAAATTCTTCAACTGTGTAGAAGGTTTCCTCGACCAACCACTTTTTCAGATACCTGCAAAATTTATTATAGGGCTGTTCGACTATTTTTGCTGGTAACGAATTATATATTAAGGGTGCCATATATGTACAATTTTTACGAAATAGCTCTAAAGAAGGAATAGGCATTTTGAGTCGAATGTGTGTGGTCATCCTTTTATTGAAATTAGGGTAGACTTCAAACCTTGACATATTATATTTGACAAATTTGGCTATTTCGTATATGTAGATCCCAGGTACAGTTAGTATTTTTTTTGTTTTAAATATGGGCTTACAAGATTCATCCCAAGATTATGATAACCTATTAAACTTAATTGAACAGCAAATGACGAGAACCAAAAACGTGAATACAAGCAGTTGTTGTGTAACCGGCTTATCGTTCATTAGTCATCAATTAACTGAATAACGTTAGTATTAGTTTAGCCGAACAGCGAGCTCCATGTGAACAGAGCGATCATAACGCTCAGACGCTGCAGGTAGCCCCCCTAACTTCAAATTATAACACATTTTATGTACAGGCTTGTCGCGGTGTTCATAAATATGTTCAAATATAAGTTAATGAATCCTTTACTTCAATCTATTTCGGTCACGGTGATCTACACGGATCTTGGCGTTATCGACCTCACTTTGAATTATGATATTTTTTATTACATTCAGTACTTAATTAAGATAATAATCGATAGAATGCTTAGCGCATTTATCAGATATTGACAGGAAATGGCAAGTTGTTGTGTCATTTAAAATGGTCCGCTAGCAAGTTAGTGTAGGTACATCATGGTTTACTGGGATGTGTGAAGCCGTACGCCGCGCCGTGCAGCTGCAAATTAACAACAGCTAATAGAAACTGTTCCTATGCACTCGCTAACTACAAGTTATACCTATTTAGTGAAGGTTGCACCATTTAACTATAACGATAACCATACCATAGCATTGGTCAATTGGCAATCTGAAAGCTGATTTTGATGATATTACACTGGGGACTCCCTTGCGTCACCTAAATTTTTATTTCCGAAAATCATTATCCATAACAAGTTTGCCATAAACTTCAGTAATCATAATGTTCGAAATCCCGAAATTTTGTTTAACATAATTATCCCTAGTTCTAAAGGTATTTTGTCATAATAACAATTACTATAATAATTTAATCTCCTAATTTTATATGTCTTAAATTAAAAAGTTCTAAGTATTATGTTGAATAATGTGTATTATTCCGAAAAAGGTCCTAAAACATTAGCTAAAAGTAAGGTTTTAATGGCAGAAACAAATCGCTGTAAATCCGACTCCACGTAGTCTTGTCTGCCCTACCCCTAGAGTGTAATTCAAAATCGCGTAGGCGCGGAGGGGCGAGGCGGGCCGCGAGTTGAGGAGCAGGTGGTTGTAACATTCACCACCGCGGCTGAGGCTGGCCGGCGCCGCCGGCCAGCAAGCCGAAGCTGCGGTGGTGAGCGTTAAACCTATCTGCGACGATAAACTCGCGTGGGACCGCCGGAGTCCCGCAGCGCCGAAGCCGTGACAGAAACCATGTCTGCTGCATGATGCATGCTTGCTTGCATGTTGCATGTTTGCTTGCATGTTGCATGCTTGCTTGCATGTTGCATGCTTGCCTGCATGTTGCATGCTTGCTTGCATGTTGCATGCTTGCTTACATGTTGCATGCTTGCCTGCATGTTGAATGCTTGCTTGCATGTTGAATGCTTGCTTGCATGTTGCATGCTTGCTTGCATGTTGAATGCTTGCTTGCATGTTGAATGCTTGCTTGCATGTTGCATGCTTCCTTGCATTTTACGTGCTTGCTTGCATGTTGCATGCTTGCCCACATAGAATTTAGGATTATTCTAGATTATGATTTTACTGCCTACGTTGGAATTTAGGACTTTTAACTTTTAATGAAAACGGCTTTATGTCTTTTGTATAATTAATGTGGTAGGTTTGACCTTCTCGACTTTATGTCGGTTTTAATAGGCATCCCGTTCCACAGCCCGCGGAAAAAAAGATGCCTATGTCCCCCCTAATCTTTCTATTTAGTTAGTTTAAATAATTACTGTGTATGTATTTATTTTATAGTATATATATTATTTATTTTATATTATACATATAATATACATATATATTATTTATTATAAACTATGTGTGTATTAAATGAGTTTATGTATTTATTTGCGTTACTCTTATTCTTCTTCTTCCTCTTCTGGGTTGTGTTGATGACGTTTGTTGGGTGTTAGTCGATTGCTGTGTGTTTGGCAGCTCTTGGCTGGTTTGTGATTCCTGAGTGACTGGTTCTGCTTGCGTGCTTGGTGATGGATGCATGTTTTGAGTTTCTTGAGTATCTGATGTTTGTGTGTCAGTGTGTGAGTGTTGTTCTTCTGTTGATTGAACGAATACTGTGTCTCCTAGTACTTTGCTGAGTATGGTAGTTGAGTGTATGGCGGCTTGTTTTTGTAGGATGCTAATATCAATACCGGCTTCTAATTGGTCTAAATATTTTTTAATGCTTTTTGCTACGACGCCCGTTACTCCTATAACTATGGGGATGACAGCCGTTTGTGTACTCCACAATCGGCTAATTTCAGTTTTTAGGAGATGATATTTACTTATTTTTCTATTTCTTTAGGTCCTATATTGTAGTCTGAAGGTACTGTTATATCTATTAAATATGTTTTGTTATTAGTTTTATCTATGTATATGAGATCTGGTCTATTGTGTGTAACGGTGACGTCGGTTTGAACAGGCATTTCCCACATGATTTTAGCGGTTTCATTTTCTTTTACTTGGGGTTGCACGAGTATTTCCTTCCACCAAAGGTTGGAAACTTCTATTTTATGTTTTTTGGCAAGACACCAGTAGACATACTGGACAAGATTATTATGTCGTCGGACATAGTAGGTCCCCGCTAATTTTTCACAACCAGATATTATATGCTGCGTAGTTTCGTCCTTGGTGACGCAAAGGCGGCATTTTCCGTCTACTGGCTCCTTCAAAATATCGCGTTGATGTTGCTTTGTCATTACGGCTTGGTCCTGAATTGCGAAAACTGCTGATTCTATACTTGGTGCTATTTGTTGTTTCTTTAACCATTTGAATGAGAGTTCTTTGTCAACGTTAGCCTGATCTAATACTTTTTTGGGAAACTGTCCATGTAGTGGTTTACTTCGCCATACTAAATTTTGCTGTTTAACTACTGATTCTTTAATTTGTTTATCTGTGTGTTGATTTCCCCGCGGCAAATGTAACTGTGTCTCTATTTCTTGTGTTTCTTTTATTATTGAATATTTAACCCTATCCTTATCATGTTGTACTATAGCTTTAAGTAGATAATCACTCTTAGTATCTAAGTAATGTTTGTATTTTATTATTTGTGTTTTATATATGTATTCTACATTTAATAGTCCTCTCCCTCCTTGTGCTATGGGTAAATATAGTCTTTGTACGTCTGCCTTCTGTTGATGTGCTTTCTTTATTGCTAATAGTTTCCTGGTTTTTATATCGACTTTCCTAAGATCACTAATTTTGTAGTTTATTATACCGAATGAATAGAGTAATACTGGAATTGCGTAAGTGTTTATACCTTTTATGAGATTACGGGCTGTGAGGTGGGTGTTAGTTAATTTTTTGACTCTCTTAAAGTATTCTTTGGTTATTTGGTCCCTAATAACACTGTGTTCTATTTTTCCTGATTCATGTATGCCTAAATATTTATAACTTTCTCCTACTGCAAGCTGTTTGAATATATCCCCGCTTAATAAGACATGGCCTTCTCCTATAGTGCTACTTCTCTGCCCTGAACTAATATGTACTACGTTGCATTTATCCAACCCAAATCTCATACCTATATCATTTGTGAATATTTCTACACTGTCTAATAATACTTTTAAATTATTTCTACTATTTGCGTAAACCTTTAAATCATCCATATACAGTAAATGATTGATCCAGTAACTATCTCTAAGTTTGTATCCCTTTAATTCATATTTGTTCAGTATGTGTGAAAGAGGATTAATCGCTAAGCAAAACAACAAAGGGGAGAGAGAGTCACCCTGAAATATTCCGCGTCTGATGTAAATGGGTTTAGTAGTTATAGAGTTTTGGGAGCCCCTCGCCGTCATTACCACTCTCCACGAAGGCATTGATATCATGAGAAATTTCTTAATAATTGCTGGACATTTGTAAATGTCCAAGATCTTAATTAGCCATTCGTGAGATACACTATCGAAAGCCTTTTGGTAGTCAATCCACGCCATGCTCAGGTTCTTATGTGAGTGACTTGCGTCTTCTAAAATGGCCTTATTGACCATTAGATGATCTTTGCATCCCCGAGCACCGCGCCGACAACCCCTTTGTTCTACTGTCATTATGTTGTTCTCATGGCAGTGATGGTAAAGTGTGTTAGCTAAGATGGACGTTAACACTTTGTACATACTTGGTAAGCAGGCGATTGGCCTCCAATTTTTAGGGTCTTCGGTGTTATCATTCTTGGGTATCAATATTACCTGTCCTGTCGTGAACCATTCTTCCATTGTTTCCCCTCCCGTAACTAAATTCGTAAATAGTTGTGCTAAGTATCTATGGCTACTAGTAAGATATTTTAAGTAATAATTTTGTATTTTATCTATCCCCGGTGTCTTCCAATTCAGTAGCCTACCTACGGCAATTTTGACTTGATCTTCTGTTATCTGTTCTTCATTTACTGTTGTGACCTCATTTGATGAAATTTCTACTTCTGTAATCCAGTTAGCATCTCTATTGTATTGTACAGGCTGTGATAATATTGATTCCCAAAACTGTTCTACACTTTCTCTACTTGGTATTTTTACATCAGTGTTGACTTTGGTTNCAATTTTGACTTGATCTTCTGTTATCTGTTCTTCATTTACTGTTGTGACCTCATTTGATGAAATTTCTACTTCTGTAATCCAGTTAGCATCTCTATTGTATTGTACAGGTTGTGATAATATTGATTCCCAAAACTGTTCTACACTTTCTCTACTTGGTATTTTTACATCAGCGTTGACTTTGGTCCCTAAGCTTCTGTATAGTCTATGTTCATTTTCTTTAAATAATCTATTTTGTTCTTGTTTTGTATTGATATCATCATATCTTTTTATTCTACCGGCAAGGGCCTTAACTTTTTGTTTAATAATTTCTGTTGTGTTGTCGTGATCATTTTCACTTAGGATATTGTATTTAGTGTATAATTTATTTTTTATTTTCTGCATTCTGCGCGTATTTACTTCACGTTTAATTTCTATTAACTGTCCTAATTCTTTTCTATATTTTTCTATTTTAGTTTGTATTCTTCTTTTCCAGGGTGGTTCTGATTTTGGTTTTATTTTGTCTGTGGATTTAAAAGGTGTTTGGTTATTATTCAATATTAGGGTTTTAGCGGCTGCATATATGACGTTATTGATTTCGCGGAGACTATTATGGGTTACTAGTATATTAGGTAAGTAGTTGTTTATTGTATTTAGATTTCCTATAAACGTTTTATTTATGTGTGCTTTGGGTAAAATTAGACGTTCTGCGAGTGGTGTCTCTTTTGTTTCCGCTAGAACCTGTAGGAAATGTATGATAAGTGTATCCTGGTCCTCATTTACTTCTACATTGTTAGTCAGCTGGTCTATTATTTCTGCTTGTTCTGGTGTGTGTTGCGTGTATAGATTGTGTTGTGTGTTGTCTGTTGTAGGGTGAGTTGCTGTGTGCGGTGTGTCTTGTTGATTGTTTTCATTGTGTGAAGTGATTTCAGGGTTTTCTATTGTTATTGTGCCTTCTGCTTGTCTTTGTATTCTATCGAGTAATTCTTGAGAGATAAGCCTTTGTTTAATTACGCTACGAGCCTGATTTGAAAGTGTATTACCTGTAAATTTGTGTATTTTTGGGTTATTTGGGTTTCTATCTTTGAATAGTGACAATAGCCTCTCTATATAGCCTGTTCCTCCTGATCTTGCTTTAAAGTAACAAAACATTAATTCGTGTAATTCTTCTGTTGACCACTTTCTTCGTCTGTCATTATTAATTACGGTATTTGTGGTCGATGCCGATGAGCCGGCAGAGTGTGTGAGCGCAGCTCTACTCTGCAAAACTTCACCAGCCCCCTCCCCGCCCCGATGGTCGGCTGTAATACTTTCGGGTCCCCCGACTCTCGCCCGCCTGTTCAGCAGAGAGCCGCTGACGGTCCGTATGCTGTCACGTCCAGCGTCAGCTCCAGACGTGCCCCGACGATCACCCTCGGGCAGCGGCCCTATACGTTCTACATTATAATTGTGCTCCATTTTACTGGGTTACCTGACATTGTTAGCCACGTAAGTTTCTATTGTACGTGTGTCCGCCCCCCACGTGGCTCGGTGTTCAGCTCGGACGTAATGCAGGATTTTGGGGGGCTTATGTCTTTTGTATTTTATTAAATGTAATACATATTTATGACAAATTATTTTAGAACATATTATATTTCGGGATTTCAATTTTCGGGTTTAAGTTATTATGTGATATTAAATCGGGTAAGCTATCATTCGGACAAATGATGATTAGGACAAAAAACGTTATGTCACTTTAAATTATGAATAAAAAAGTTAGGTGACACGACAGAGAACCATTACACTGCCGTAACTCCTGTAATACAGGCTATTCTATAACGCGACATAACCTAGCCTGTATCCAACAGTAAACGCATTCGCTTTCCTTGTCGGAAGTCTTAATACGTTGAAGCTTAAAAGATCTTCAAGTTTGTTTGCCGACGCTAACAGTCGCTCGAGGGTCGAACAATAGAGTTGCTCACGAGCGCGAGGTGTCGCAGCCCGAGCGGCACGAGGCGCAGCCCCCGGCGGCTATTGTGCTCGCGACCACTTCGCGACACTCCCGAAGCGATTGTCGACATTTCTTCTTTGCCTATTGTCTGAGACACTACAACGTGTCTAATATCACAGCTTAAGCCGCTTGTGAACTCGCTTCAGCTGTGAATCTGTGCAGTCGTTAGCATTGTCCGTGGTGCCCTAATTAACGCTTTGGCGAATTCTAAACATACTAATGTCGATGTCATACTAAAGCCGGAAAAATGTTTTGTTCTGATGTTCGTGAGGTCGTCTAAGCCCGGTATCCGGTAATTAGTGGTGACGCCATGACACTTGTTGCTCGAGCCTGCGCCCTCCGACCGCGACATTTACTCCCGACACTAACCCACTGACACGGACCCCGGTCTTCCTTCTCTACAGAATACATAACCCTGAGCCCTAGTGACTCATGCAACGCGCATAAATTATCGCAATCATAATCTGGGCTTATATCACTGACATTGAATTTGATAACAGATTATTTTTATCTCCTAAATTGTGGATATCTATTGTAGTGATATCTCATAGAATATGATACCTACCTATAATAACTACTTTCAGAAACAGTACCTACTCCATATAATAATGAAAAAAGAAATATTAATATTAAAGTAGAAAACTATAACAGATTTATTCGTTTACTTTAGACGTGACATGAAATTATAATATGTAGTACGAGTATACTTAAATATCATACGAGTCGTCGAAATGTCACAGTTACAGTAAAATAACCAAAAGATCTTTTCATAGTTTCATATTGATTATCTCCCACGCGTTCGGCCGAGCTCGTGGTAATATTTACGTAAGTTCACATTATAGTTCAGTTGACACATCACGACGTCGCGCATAGCGTGCACCTTCCACATACGTACGCTAACTAAACAGACGTGTTAACCAACTCATCACTACTCAGTAATGCACTCACAAAGACACCATAGAACTCGAAACGTTTTGATAAGAGGATGCAAAAAGTATTTACATTACGCTGATGTAGCGTAATGTAAATACTTTTTGCATTAGACAAAACCATAAATGAACAAAAACGGAGCAAAATAATAATGTATCTCTGAAAGTGGGTGTTGGTCAATCCAGTGCCAACAAAAATATGAGCTTTCGCATTGAAATGGAAGAACTGTTATTCAGATAAAAATCTGGCGAAGTGGGTCACAAAACTTAATAATTTTGTAGATAAGTTGAGACATGCTAGTCGTTACAGAGTTTGAACTTCATAGTCTGGTACAAAATTTCCAAGATATGAAGTTGACAGCGGTTGTACCACTTACCCTGGAGTCGTATACCCTGGTGAGGATGTCGTAGCGGATGGAGCCGAGGAAGATGACGGCCTGCGCGGCGCAGCCCCGACCGCGCGCCACCAGCTCCACGCACACCATCTCGCCGTCCCTCACCACTATGTCGCAGAACACCTGACACACAGACAACACTGCATATAAGCACTGCGAGTCTTATTAGAATAGAATGAACACTAGGTTTCCCACATCGAAAAACCGTTCAAATGTACCTTCTTTCCATTTGAGAGACCTGAAATTGTGGACTTTGTGTATAAGTCATCACCGCTACGCTTATAGGTATCGTCGTTCTCTTGTATAATTTATATTGAAATGGGCTTCAGCTTCGATTTCATACATTACGACGTCATTATTATAAATTAGTTCGTTTAGCTACAAAAACCGGCTCACTCACAACCTTGTGTTTGTTTTTAGTAATTTATTCTCGAAAGATCTCCTTACAAGTACCTCAAGCCACGTCGTAACATAACTACATTTTGACACAAACAATGAATCATGCTTATTTGAATGTGACTCTGAAAATCTTTCTAGCTGTCAATTATAATAGCTACCTATTATACACTGGACTTTGAGTTATCAATGTATATGCACGTGAAAATTCCAATTAACATTATTCTATTAGTGAACAGAGATACCTACATAAAGAACTACATAACTAAGTACATAGCTAAAAGACTAACGCTAATCCTGAGATAACACTTGATCCTATTAGAACGTGAGTAGCACGTCATATTCTTAATATATATTTTAATTTACACAACGAAGGTCTAATGGACATAATTACTGTTTCAATGTCACCTCACACCGCCATAATGAAAGAAAATCTGCATACGCTCATAGTGCAACAGTTCGCGACATAACACTGTAACAGCGCTAGTGAGAGCCGAGGCCGCGGGTTACCCTAATGAGATATCGTCAGCTAAGTCGTTTCATTTCATTCCAATATGCTAATTCTCTCGAACGCTCTGTATCGACCACACAAATGCTTTTAACGTTACTCATTTAAAGCCATTACTAGCCGACATTACGTCATGGACCAAGTTTTCCATATTTGCGAGCGCAATCAGATCCATGTGTCGTCAATATAATTATGTATAACCAGGAAAATAAATGTCCGTATCAAAAAATTAAGGAAATGCCACCGAGCACCAGTCATATAGGTACTATTTAAGGTGTAAATAGGATATCTTCAACTATTTCATTAATAATTGTATTATAGGTGAATAAACAAGAAATGATGTCATGATAATTGATTTTTTAAATGTAGGAGATAAACATGATATTGTTTTATTTGGTGTTTGGTTACCAATTGTATGGACTGACTGCCGGTGCGCGCCTGTCGCCCACAATAAAATTGAACGCTTTAGATCTGGCCATTATTTCCTGGTTACTGGCAACGACAACACATTGCTACGATAAATAAGATTTATATATATGACCTAGTTACACTTGACAATAGTTACAATATTATGTATAGGAATTACCTACTCATGCCAAACACATAGATATGGGAAACTGTGGTTAGCATAAAATTTAGCAAGTAAGTACTTATTATTTTATCTCTCTCATTAGTTACAAATAACAAGCATTCCAGACGATGTCAAAGTGTCATGTAAATGATGCTAACCTTGGAATTTTAATAGGAAGAGACAAAACAGAGTTGTTTTCATCAATCTTGGCTTACCGCGTGAACTGTGCGATAGTGACGGTTTTACTTGATAACGAAGTGAAGGGAAACGCTGCACACAACACAACACTAGCTATAGGTACCATATAAAGAACAATTTAACAAGCAATGGCCATAAACAACTTATCAGTTCAGATGAGAGCTGATGAGGACTAAGTTGCTGTGAAACAAAATGAAAACCTTTGTTTCAAACTGACAAACAATACCGGCGATAAAAGTATGAGGACAATTCAAGCATATCTTAGTAGGACAAGATGTATGGAACGATTCCGATAAACATGTACGAAATGTATTGAAATGTGTAGCAATCGATTTTAAAGATTGATTGATTTAATAGATTGTATGATTAAAAGGCACAAGTATAAACGGAAGATCTGACTGCTGTGTTTTCTGCAATGCATAGTGCAAATGAAAACTTTTATGGCCATGATAGCTCACACGTGAGTTATCTGTGGTAGCAATCTCGACATTCCTATCCATTCGTTGTATAACTTCGCAAGTCTATGACTGCCATATCACTATTGTTTCCTTCTTACTTAACCAGTACCTTTCTGTATAGTTAGGTATATATTGTTGAATGCGTGTTCCATGACTCATCTGATGCCATTACTCATACTTGAGCCTGTTTTATTAATATTAACAGTTTATAAATTACTGTAATTATAGCTAATCACGTTAATTATTTACAATAAATAGGTACGCAATTAGGTATCGTTCCAAAGTCCGCTTCAATTCCAGACATATCAGCAATATAACTATTCCTTTCGCATATCAATGAGCAGTATGTCGGCTGCCAGATAACTGATACAGCCACATTAACTCGACGGATTCATTATTAACCTACACTGTGAACAATCAAGGACAAGTTGTTGTGTTAATGGCGTCAAACCACAAAGCACATTAGACAATTCCACTTCTTATCGCCTGTTTTTTCCAACGTCGATGACTTCTTTATGTTTTTCAATTGGGAAATAATATCGCTTAGTCAATTGATCTGAAGCAGCAGTAGATTGCCGTCACATGGTCGCAATCACAGCGTATTGACCACACAACAGCCTAATGAATACGAACTCAGATAACGGTTAAATGTCGACAATATAAACTATTAACAGAGCTAGGATGTGCATCAACTGTGGAGCTATTCATTGGCTAGTCTGTTCATTGTATGAGACAGATTTATTGTACGTTTTGTGTGCACACACTGTGCTGCAGTTGGCTTCTAACTGCATAACATCACAGAGTAAAGCGCTACACGTCCGCTGCGCACGTACACGCTAAATACAACGAGTGTTGCTTATCGCTTCCACAACATAACACCTCCGACTAAACTATCTTATACAAACATCTTTATCCATCCTAAGATTGTCTGCCAGATCCGTTTGTGATAATAACACGTATTCTGTTCTTTGAAAATATAATCTTAGCTAAAATAATTTATATTTTGGCACAACGAAGATTCGAGATAACTTCAATGTAAAGTGAATGTCAACAGGAAATTTTACTTATTTAACATTTATGTTGATACTTTGCAGAATTGTACATACAATCTTTTAGTACAGAGGGGTTATTTAATTGTGTGTACTCTATGTAGGCTTTTAACGTGTTTTAACTATGACGGTGTAGTCGCAAGGCGTGAGAAGGAAACACTACACCAGTGCACGCGCACCAGCCACCGTCGCCGGTCTAACTGGCCGCCACTCAAGGACTGCGCCTGCGCATATACCCCCTCTCTCTCTCTTATCCTAAGTTTGGAATTCTATTTATTAATTCCATGCATATTTACTGAACGCCTTATTGCTCAAGTGAAGCGACATCTATTCAGGCAGATAAGTGACTGATATTTTTTTGCAGCCAAAATGCTTACCTATCATTGCCAGAATCGCTGAGAGGAGCACGTGTCCGAATCCCAACATAATAGGGAAAAGGTTAGCAGATGAAGCCCGAACTGCTTCAAATTCATCAAATTCTACAGAATTTCAGGAGTAACAGATGATTTTACTTGATGGAATTTAAGGACAGGTAACTCAGCTGATGAAGATATTATTTTCACCAATATGAGATAGAATTTCGATAAGGCCGTACATTCTCCTATTAGGACCACGATTGCGTGTTTAAATCGGCCGTCTCCTTCGCGTGTTCGCCACTGCAAAACACCTAAAAGATGGCAATCGGCTCACTTATGGTATACCATAATAACACGTTTACGAGATAATCGACTACCTTATTACTTATAAATGAAAGTATATCGCTGTTAACGGCTGTATCGGGAACAATAAATGTGCGTCGGACGCTTTGTAATATTATGTTTGCTAACAGAAGCGTAGCCAGAAAGATATCGACAGCAAAAGAAAGTGTCTGCGGCTGCATTGCATTTCGTATTGCCGTAATCCGTGCACTATTAATCATACATAACGCTGGTCGAGTCGGAACATACGCTAGGTGCTGTTGTACTAACTACACACAATGAAATAATTACGAACTAAGTGCTTCATTAATATGCTAGACGCGGCACTAATACAACAGCCGAGCAGACGTGCACAAGGTCTGCGAAATTAACTGTCTCGGGTAACTTTATGAATTTAGAAACCCTTTGTGGGCTACGTAGGCTCATGTTACAGTTTTATTAAGCTAACGTGATCGATAGCCGCCAGCCGGGCCGGTGGTGCACCGGTTGTGGCCGGATTTAATTACCGGTCGGGCTCGCTCCGTGCAGCGCATCGCCTCGCTAACTGTTGCATACAGATTCACACCAGATCAATACAATACACGCCGAAATCTAGTCTACAATGCGCTGTCTCATCTGCTCAGTGATATTACCAAATAACGTCATACATGGAAAATTTTAGATTCTGCATCTTAAATTAATCCCAAGTAAATAACGTATCTTTTCACTTGTGTTTTAGGATAGCACTCATGGAATATTTCGAGAGCTCTATTCATCCCTATAACCACGATTCTCTTGGGGATGTCGTCCAAGTTTTCAGTGACGTCACTGTATGATTCACCGCTTACAGCACAGTCGCCTGGCGGATGATAAATAAGCATGATCTGCGTACGTATTAGTAACGTGACGCCTCTTCTGTGAATACATGAATCAATGTTATTGTTTTAAACACACTGATTGTGCCGTGGAATCTGTTGTCACAATTACTTCATCGGCTTGATGCAGTTCTTTATGAGGTTGGATAGAAAGCAGTCTCCGATGTTTTTGTTGATTCGATCAAGATGATGCATACAAAGTTTTGAGGGATACCCGCCATTATCATCAAGAAATACTTCGGTTTCCGAAAAGGGTGTAGATATTATGTAATTGAGACTATGTACTTAGGCAAAGAGCCGGTGCTCTCAATATATATGCACTATATAAACGCAGAAAAGTGCACGGATTAGTAAGCACTCCAGCCAAATGCTGATAGGAACACAATGCAATTGGGCCACCTGGAGGCTTTCCAAGCAGCCGCGGCAACTGGAGCGCGACCAGATACCGCCCGCCTACACCTTCACTCTCGGGGGAAGCTGATATACTGAGTCGGTGGCATATATTTATTTACTGTATTACCATTACGGATTATTACATATGTATGTAATTACGACTTTGACTGCATTGTTGTGTCAGTTATTTGGAACTTATTTAAGCCTAGTGGTTAAATCACCTGTCTTTCAAGTAAGAGTGCGCGGTTTTAGCAGGCAAGTATCGATGCAACTCTTTAAAGTTAATGTACTTTTCACCCGACTGCTAACAAGGGTTATTAAATGTTATCTTCCACATCAATGACTAACTGTCAAGGGAAACATCGTTGAGGTAACCTGGACTGAAGAGCCTGAAATCGCCAATATGCCGTGTGCTTGCCCTGCGTGGAACAGTCAATAAGGACTTGGAGGATGATGTTAAAATACATCAAGTATTGTGATCGTATTTTGAAGTACCGAATCTATTACAAAACTTTGCACGACTGATATCAAGTTATGAGTCACTTTACTGCAGTATAAGAGTGACCACAACATGCGGTGCGCGAGATAAAGCACAGACATTTGGATCAGCCTGTAACTGTACAGCACTGGTGTGGGTGCGTGAAGTAGGCCAGTGTGGCGCGTCAATTTATATAAGAGAACCTACGATACGTGCTCGCTGACCTATTAACTGTACATACACAATTTGATCGGACGCTAAATCTCATCTATTACCATAATGGAAAACTTCAATTTTTATTGTATCTCTAATGTGTACAATAATGAAGTACAGTCAGCATCAAAAGTAGCTGAACAAATCTAAATTTTCAAAACAGCTAAACACCGTGTCGTCAATAACTTACAGGACTATTCATCTAATTTTTTTGAAAGTTAAGATGTTAAGCAAATTTTGGCGTTTGTGTTGTTAAGAAATTATGATCCTAGACGTGGTTAAGCACTTTTAAAAATGTTGATTTGCTTAGCAACTTTTGACGCTGACCGTACAAGAACTATAATAATAATTCTGGCAATGAGAACAAGCCAGCAAAGCCCGACACGCGCCACGCTGACCCGAGTTTTATAGCACCATACATCTCGTAACTGCGCTGAGAACTTGTCGCCAAATCGCCATGATGTACTGTGAGCCAACTAGACTAGCTCCAGTAACATGTTTATGGACGCGACCGCGGCGATAAAACATATTTGAAGTGAGTTAATGACTATCTATCATTCTGACGATAGGACTCATATAAAATTCCTTATAACATCAGTTCTTTGACAATTTAAAGTTGTGTTTTATTGAAGCGTAATTACAAGCTCCATGTAGTTGGTATGAAACCCGTGCAACTTGTGAAAGCTTCCATTAATTAGAGCAATTGACTCGTGTCACTGTGGAGGACCATATAACAGAGCGTCGACGGTTTAGTTTCCCACGCAAGTGAACCGAAGTGTTGCCTTATCAGCGTGCTCATGCGGTTGGCTAAATATCATTTACAATACAATCAATTTTCTGGGCGCCTAATAAGTAAGTAAGGCTTAGAACTTAGGGAAACGGGTAGTTCTGAATGTAGTAAAATGTTATTGTTTGCTTACGAT
>NWSH02000050.1:289309-314617 GCA_002382865.2 Heliothis virescens | reverse complement strand
CAGTTCTTTATGAGGTTGGATAGAAAGCAGTCTCCGATGTTTTTGTTGATTCGATCAAGATGATGCATACAAAGTTTTGAGGGATACCCGCCATTATCATCAAGAAATACTTCGGTTTCCGAAAAGGGTGTAGATATTATGTAATTGAGACTATGTACTTAGGCAAAGAGCCGGTGCTCTCAATATATATGCACTATATAAACGCAGAAAAGTGCACGGATTAGTAAGCACTCCAGCCAAATGCTGATAGGAACACAATGCAATTGGGCCACCTGGAGGCTTTCCAAGCAGCCGCGGCAACTGGAGCGCGACCAGATACCGCCCGCCTACACCTTCACTCTCGGGGGAAGCTGATATACTGAGTCGGTGGCATATATTTATTTACTGTATTACCATTACGGATTATTACATATGTATGTAATTACGACTTTGACTGCATTGTTGTGTCAGTTATTTGGAACTTATTTAAGCCTAGTGGTTAAATCACCTGTCTTTCAAGTAAGAGTGCGCGGTTTTAGCAGGCAAGTATCGATGCAACTCTTTAAAGTTAATGTACTTTTCACCCGACTGCTAACAAGGGTTATTAAATGTTATCTTCCACATCAATGACTAACTGTCAAGGGAAACATCGTTGAGGTAACCTGGACTGAAGAGCCTGAAATCGCCAATATGCCGTGTGCTTGCCCTGCGTGGAACAGTCAATAAGGACTTGGAGGATGATGTTAAAATACATCAAGTATTGTGATCGTATTTTGAAGTACCGAATCTATTACAAAACTTTGCACGACTGATATCAAGTTATGAGTCACTTTACTGCAGTATAAGAGTGACCACAACATGCGGTGCGCGAGATAAAGCACAGACATTTGGATCAGCCTGTAACTGTACAGCACTGGTGTGGGTGCGTGAAGTAGGCCAGTGTGGCGCGTCAATTTATATAAGAGAACCTACGATACGTGCTCGCTGACCTATTAACTGTACATACACAATTTGATCGGACGCTAAATCTCATCTATTACCATAATGGAAAACTTCAATTTTTATTGTATCTCTAATGTGTACAATAATGAAGTACAGTCAGCATCAAAAGTAGCTGAACAAATCTAAATTTTCAAAACAGCTAAACACCGTGTCGTCAATAACTTACAGGACTATTCATCTAATTTTTTTGAAAGTTAAGATGTTAAGCAAATTTTGGCGTTTGTGTTGTTAAGAAATTATGATCCTAGACGTGGTTAAGCACTTTTAAAAATGTTGATTTGCTTAGCAACTTTTGACGCTGACCGTACAAGAACTATAATAATAATTCTGGCAATGAGAACAAGCCAGCAAAGCCCGACACGCGCCACGCTGACCCGAGTTTTATAGCACCATACATCTCGTAACTGCGCTGAGAACTTGTCGCCAAATCGCCATGATGTACTGTGAGCCAACTAGACTAGCTCCAGTAACATGTTTATGGACGCGACCGCGGCGATAAAACATATTTGAAGTGAGTTAATGACTATCTATCATTCTGACGATAGGACTCATATAAAATTCCTTATAACATCAGTTCTTTGACAATTTAAAGTTGTGTTTTATTGAAGCGTAATTACAAGCTCCATGTAGTTGGTATGAAACCCGTGCAACTTGTGAAAGCTTCCATTAATTAGAGCAATTGACTCGTGTCACTGTGGAGGACCATATAACAGAGCGTCGACGGTTTAGTTTCCCACGCAAGTGAACCGAAGTGTTGCCTTATCAGCGTGCTCATGCGGTTGGCTAAATATCATTTACAATACAATCAATTTTCTGGGCGCCTAATAAGTAAGTAAGGCTTAGAACTTAGGGAAACGGGTAGTTCTGAATGTAGTAAAATGTTATTGTTTGCTTACGATTCATCCCACCAAGAGGCAAACTGCAGGAAAGGCCGCATTGCATCAATCTAGGCAATCAACAAATCCAATCAAGCAAGGAGCAAAACCACGATAACAATGATGAAGTGCGATTAAATGCAACGAGTCGTTTAATTAAAGCGACGACGTTGGCAGTGTTTATTTTTATCTCGGGGCGTGTAGTATCAACACACGATATCGGCGCTGGCACTCGACTGGCTGCATATCGGTCAACATGGACAACGCACACCAGAGTGCTCGTGCGCAAGGTCGCCTTGCCGACACGATGACCAGATCAGCGTCGCTCCCACGCGGCTATCCCTATTCCTACCGTCACACACTATATTGGTCAACTACAGACTGCTACAGCTAATTTGTCAACTGTAATTCGGCAATTATTTACACAGCTGAACAGACAGAGCAGAACGTTTAATGACACAATTTTGAATAGTCTATCCATCAGTAACTAAGCTAATGAATCACCATCATGTCGTTATTACCTTCTATGTATTATTAAATAACTTTAACTTCGCCTTTTGTTGTTGATTTAATTATGTAGGTAATTAATAATTATACATTTTTTATCCACAAAACACTTCATTTCGAGAACTTTTTCAATTGTAGTCTTTTTATTAATTTTATCTAATTGATCCTGCCTATTATAGTGGCTGACATTCATTGAACATGTCATTACATCTTCTTTATTCTTGACATAGCTCAATTTGGCGATAAAGTCACGAAACCAGCTAGAGGACTAAACTCCGTCACACGTCGTAGCAGCCACGTCACGATAAACACAAACATTCCATTGAATAGGCTGAGTCGGGAAACCAGTTCTTGATAACGATTCAATTAGTTAAAAACTAAGGATATCAATCTACAGGTATAAGGTAATTACCGTCCAGTTCAATGCTAATCGTTAATTGTGTGATAATGAGCAAATCACACCAACTGATGGAAATGAATGCGCAGTCATTTAAGCGGGACAGAAATAACTTGGAACGGGTTTGATATGCATACAATTTGTAAGTTCCCAAGCCTTGAGAAACAAGATATTATTAATATCATTGTTTATAGTGATAAAAGAATTCCGTTTTAGACTCGTGTGAATATAAATACGTGATTGGTACAGACATCAGCGATGACAGCTGCACGATGAAGACAGACTGCGCAGATAGGGGACGTTTACCGAGCCACTGACGATGCAGCGCCAAGTGTATAATTATCGACAGACAGAACAAAGGGCCAGACGACAGCCAGGCATACAGCTCGCGAACAATCCTCACACGCGCCCCACCGACTGTGGCAGATGAAGCCAACGCAAACAGGAATGCTACTTTGAAATGTATATTTCGATATCAGCCATATTAATATACGGGATTCTAAAACTGACATATTATACCTATGCCATCGGATTTCTTATCTTGGAATAAAAAATGACAATGCAGCTGTTGATACTTTTTAAGAGTGTCACGATAGAGATAATGATTCCAAAAATATTCAAGATTTAAGCTACTTACTTAAAATTATCTTGTTGGCCTCAAGTCAACGAGAAGCCTCTGCATTAAGTTTTTCATTATTGCTTTTTTTAACAGGTGATTAGTCGTCTTCTGTTGTTTTAAGTGCACATGTTTCGAGTGGGAAGTTAATTATCGCGCCACGCTCGGATGTTGTGCTGAATTCGAATAGAAACAAGCCCGACGCCGTCGACCTTGAGGCACTCCTTAGATAAACATCTCCGCGTATTCGCCGAAGACGAATCGCTCGCGTATTTTCGGTTTAGTAGGAAGTATGTACGAGTAGGTATATCAATAATGACAGAAAAACCGGAATGCATGTACAGTAACTACCCTGTTTAATACAACAAATCACAAATAATTTTGTGAACTTGATAGGTAATTAATTTGCACGCATTTCCGTTAAGTAGGAGACTGATTTGAAGTTCTCATTCTATTTCCCTTTAGTTTTCAGAAGACACTTATATTTTACCTATCAAGAATGATATTATGTTACATTACTGTCATCGAGTTAAATTGATTGCTGAAAGAAATCAGCGTGTTCCATAGTATCACTGTCTGCGCTATCTCGACTGAAACCAATCCTTCACTATCTAATAATATAGTACAAACGACATTCCAACATATGTATTTAAACAGTGACCGTTTAGCGCTATTCAATATTATTGTATAGTATTATTGTTTATACTAGCTTTGAACGTTATCCGAACACGAGAAGTGTTTTAAATAAAGGAGTAATGTTGACTTAAACACGCCATTCATCAAGCCAGTAGCGTCGTGTCCAACGATTATATATCAAAACATCGTAATCTGATGCTTTATGGCCGTAAAAAGGTAATCTAAGTTTCCATAAAAAGGCTGAACTGACCAGTTCATGTATCTCACTTCACTGAGTGTTGTATAATGACCAGGATAATGATCACAGAACCTCAAGCCTTAGCAGCAGACACGAACTCGAGCCTTTAACGCAGTACATTTGCACTGAGTTGCATGGCCCATACAATAAACGCACAGTATTGATATGATTAACAACTATAAAGCAATAACGTACTTCTACACTTTATACACAAAATCAATAAACACACTGTTTTTTGTAATCTCGATGCTCTGTAGAATAATCTTGTTCTCATTCCGTTAATGTTATTGGGAACAATTGCCAAAAGCGTTTCAAGTTCATGAGAATGGTCTGCGAGAAGGCCTGCTATAATGCAACAGAGAAGCATCCAGAGCGTACTGACCTCGTCGAAGTTGTCCACCATGAAGCAGATGTGGGGGTAGGTCATCTCCTCGCCCTCGCCCTTCGTGTCCATCTTGCGGCGACTGGGCGACGCGTACACCTGCACAGTCATATAAACATTGTAATAGCTACTCACAAACTTATTTCAAGAATTATGTCAACCAAGGAGAAATTAAATTGCCAAAACCCAACACGCAAGAGTCACCTTCGTTACTTCCATCTCTAAATAAATAAATATCTACTTGTACAGTTTATGACTTGTAAGAGATTTTTAGTCCCATACTAAAGAAGAGTGACGCGACAGAAATGAATTACCGTTATGCACATTGATATCTGTTGACCGCAACAGATAAATCAGCCACAGTGCACAATAATGTAATTAATATAACTCAACAACAAAGTACTGTTCAAAAACCGGCCAAGTGCGTGTCGGACTCGCGCACGAAGGGTTCCGTTCCATTATCTATGAAAAATAAACGTACCTAAGTACCTACTGCCTACAATTAGCCAAAACACGAACATTTCTCGACAACAAAAAATAACTTTGTTTTTCATACAAATATATGAATAACAAAGTTATAATTTGCAGTTACTGAAAAAGTGCTATAACTCAAAAACTACTGACTGTATTTCGTTCAAACCAATTTTGGTTGATAGTTTTTATTAAGGTTTATAACATATTTTTTTTTAGATTTTTCACTTTGGTAGTTTAGAAATTACAGGGGGGGGACACATTTTAGCACTTTGAAAGTGTCTTACTCTGAAATGATTGACTTTGAGAAAACCTATCTATAGACATCCCACAAGTATAGGTTAGACGAAAAAATTTTTTTTAGTGTCAGTTCCATGTATGGGGAATGGGGAGCCCCCTCTAATATTATATTTTTCTTATTTTTGCATAAGAATCGTAAAGCGGTCAATATAATACATCTACCTACCGAGTTTGAATTATGTAGGTAGTCTTAATTAGTTTCGGAATAAAGTGGCTGTGACGGGAGTGATACGGATAACCGAATGTCGTTATATCGATGGTCTCTATATCGAAAAAAAATATGAGTGGTACGCTATCTCGAAAGCTCATTATGTCGAAAACCGGTATATCGACTGACGCTATCGCGAACAACGGTATCTCGAAAAACTGTTTGAATGGTACGCTATTTCGAAAGTGTTCGTATACATATACACTGTTGCGATTTGCTAATGGCAATGACGAATAACATCCCGAGAAAAAAGTTTATTATTATATAGCGATTCAAATCTGCCTTATCTTTGTATTGCATTTGGGAATCGACAGTTGTCTATACTAGGTACTAAGTAAAAATCTATTTCCTTTAGTTCAGTATTAATCCTTATCAAAATAAATATGTATAATCATATACCTAGACAATAACGCACATTAAAATTGCCCTTTACACTAAGTATATCAATCAGATTAATAGTTTTTGAGATATTGTCGCTAGAAGTAATGAGGGGCGAAGTCCGAAATCCAGCGGACGAAGCAGCGGGTGGAAGTACTTAGTTTATTATAATGTGATAAATAAAATAATAAAAACTACAAATTTTTAGTTTCATAAACCACAGAATACTTTATTAGGTTCTATCTACAATTTTTGTTGAACAAATTTATTAATTTTGTGGATTCCTGTACATTTTTATTTTTATTACTATATTAAGTTCATTGAATCTTTAATTTTGTATTGAATATGAAAATGTTTTTATATTTGTACCACATACAAGTTTTGTTTTGTTGATTTATTTTTTATACTTTAATTAAAAGTTAATTTTACCTTTATTACTCATTGTTTTGGTTTCCCAAATGCAATACAAAGATAGGGTATTGCCGGACAAATCGAGATTTGACAGAGAACACTTTCGAAATAGCGTACCATTCAAACAGTTTTTCGAGATACCGTTGTTCGCGATAGCGTCAGTCGATATACCGGTTTTCGACATAATGAGCTTTCGAGATAGCGTACCACTCATATTTTTTTTCGATATAGCGACCATCGATATAACGTCATTCGATTATCCGTATCACTCCCGGCTGTGACATACGGACGGACGGACAGACAGAGAGACAGACATGACGAATCTATAAGGGTTCCATTTTTGCCATTCGGCTACGGAACTCTAAAAATGTGGAAGTGCTTGATCAGAGCTGGGAAATCAATAAAATTCAACCGATATCAAATCTGGCAAACATACGAGCGTGACGTACCTGCACGTTATTATCGGGCAATACTTGAAGACACCTTTTCTCATACAAAGCAAACGCTGAGCCAAATTTGTAAGTTTTTGAAATGTACATCTAAAAAAGCCTAATGACAAAATTGTTGTTTGACGACACGCACACCGTCATGACAAAGGACCGAGGGGTATGATTTTAGGACAGGCCTTGCTGTTTAGTCTAGTACCGGGTCAACGTTTTGTAAACGTTTCTGTTTACAGTTATTTTCTTTTAATTTTCGGTTTTCTTTTTGTACACCTAATTTTGATGATAGCACAACAAATTATCTGTTAAAATTTTAATCCGCGCCGCGTAGTGAAAAAGGTACTAAGTATGATAGCACCGAAACATATGTAAATGATAAAATGAAACATTTGCAGCATGACGAACGTAGATAAGTTCGCAGCTATATCGGGGAGCTGACACAGATCGCCCACGTATACACCCGCACCGATCCAGTCATTACTCCCGGCAAACCATTGGACCAATATTCATTTGTTGACAAAACATTCACGTAAATCAGCCCGTGTACTATGTCATTAGAACAACAGCTATGGATTGCGAACACCTAATTACAAGAAAGGAATAATTAAGCAAGACTGAAATTATATAAGTAATTTATATATATAGATAAAGAAAATAAATAAAGAGATTTCGACATACTTCCGCCCCAAAGAATAGTGTCCCCTAAAAACGAATTTAGCGATGACTCATATTAGAACACACACACTTAAATTTTTGAGTCATGTGTATGTGTATGAAGCACCTCGGCAGGACGAGACTTTTATCGACAGAGTCCAATAGACAGTGTTCGTCCGTCTATGATGGATTGTTGAACCAAGCAAGCACAGGTGAAATAGCAACAAAAACTATTCTTTCCGCTCGGTACCATCATACAAATTACAGCAACGGATGTTGCAAGTATACAATAGTGATTTTCGCTAAAAACAACGGAAACCGAGGAAGCGAATTCTAATCTGCATGACCTTGCTGCAGTGTAGCTTTACGTTATTAGCACTTGTTTTGAAATTATAATTTTTACTTTGTTAGGATAACCGTTAACAAAGGAGATCTCCTCGGCGAGGGATCGGTTTGCAGGCAATGTCCCCTTACTTGAACACCTTGACCCAAATCCGGCGACAACCGTATGTTGCACGTTTGTGCATGCTAATATTTACAATGGCACCGTACGTATTACTTGCACTTTGAAACTTTCAAAGCGTTGTGTTTTAGGAGTTAACTGCAATATTCCAGAAATTAATTATTATTTACAGAAGCTAAGTAAATGCATTAGTAGATAACCTAATTGTTTTAAAAGTGCAGAAACTTAGTAACTCAGAAAATTCAACCCGGTTGTCGAGAAGCATAATAGACGGGAAAATATAACAGGAAATATGTTGATCATCAGATTTTTTTGTCGGTTAATAGGTATACCTACTTAACCAAAACTTCCTAAATCCGACAGATAGTTACCTACCACGAAACCTCATCAAAATCTGTTCAGCTAAATGCTAATAATCGCGCACAAACATACATACTTCTATGTCAAACTGAGAACTCCTTTTTTTAAGTCGGTTAAAACTATCTTGGCTACCTGTCTGTCATACATAAGTCAACAAATATTCTTTTTTATTCTAAAAATATGATTTAGGTAGGTACCTACTACTTACACATAACCTACACGGTTTTTAGCATGGATTTATTTGGCTAAGAAAATGATCTGAAACTGTGCCAAAAAGGTCACCGTTCTTTATGAGTGTGAGTGTGGAATTCTTTTACCATTATACTGGCAAGTGAAATCTCCCTAAAAATCCTCAAATCCGTCTGACTTTAAAAAATATAGTAAGTAAATAAACAGAGTTACGAAAACGATAGTGGTGGGTGACAAACATAGAATTCTCGTTGGCGCTCTGTGGCCGCTTGTGGCGACACGGCCGCGCCGGGTGCACCCGCACGAAGTGGGGACTGGAACGTTTCGCTGTGACGTCATCGCCGCGCGTAATTGCTTCCATTGAGCCGAGCGCGCGCGAACATGGCCGACAACGCCCGAGCGCCGGCGGACCGAAGCCAACCAGTGCTACATCTTTTCGTTTTCTAGTACGCGGCCGCCCCTGCACACGCACGCTCGCAGCGGTTTAGTCTGCCGTATATTGAAATAATTTCTGTGTTGTCCTCGGAGACCTTCATACAGTGTAGTGAACAATGCTGTGAATGCAATTTCGCGTTCAGAAGCTCATAATCGAACGCCTTTTTGTGAGTGCAATACCGTTACCCGCGCAGTGTAGTGTTTATGCATAACGTTTTCCATTTCGACCTCGTTTACGTGCTTGTGATTTTACTGGATGCGAGCCTGGCTTTCCGGCTTTCTATCGGGCGCATACCAGGACCGGGACATCCAATCGATGAGGCGCCCCGTTCCCGCTGGATGACGGCTCGCACATTGATCGGGTAAGTCGGAGTAAAGCGGGAGACGGACTCGGTTAACGAGCTTTCTATACGCGCACCGAAAACTAGTCGCGGAACAAACAAGTAGATAAAGGGAAATCTGTCGTCGGGCGGGCTATAATTGTCTCGTGTAATAGTAAATAGAATCTGGTGGGTCGCGCCGAGGGGCGCAGGCTCAGGGCTCCGGCGCGCCGACACGACGCGCGGCGGCGGGTAATTATTATCATCTGACAATACGGCAAGGAGGGGCGCCGGTGCCGGCTCGCCGCGCCGCTCACCCGCGCCTCCGTGTCGCGCAATCATAACCCTCGGTCTTTGAACCGTACCTCCGCTGCCATTGTTATTTTGTTTACGATGTATCTTCTAGAAACAACCATATTTACAAAACATCAATTCAAAACGACCCATGCTAATTCTAACACCTATCTGATTAATCAGGTTAGATTCGAGTTTATCGTTACGTTACTCAACAAATCCTATACAGATTGCAGTAACAAAGCTGTAGATTATCGCATTGATGAAGCCTTCATATGAAAATATAACAGTTTTTGAAAGTATAGGTATATATATTTTTTGCAATTTATGATAAAACTAACTTTGCTGACTAACTACCTATAAGTACTTTGTATTTATTACGTTACATAGTCAACTATAGGAATCAAGTATAAAAACGTACAGAAAGACAAGGAATTAACGCGCAGTTTCTCTATATTCCAGGTTCGATCCAACCGAATGGTGATTGGATGACGATCTCGTCGCGCTCCCCAGACAAGGAGCCGTCGCCGCCAAAGCAGATAAACCTCGCGGAGCCGCTGGTCGAGTCGGTGCGCGTGTACCTCGCCAATGAGCTGCCGCCCAAGCAGCTAGCGCTGGTGCCGCGCGCGCCCTCGCCGCCGCCCTCGCCGCGCGCCGAGCCACCGCTCTGCGATGTGGACATAGCCGCGCACACCGCGCACGACGAGATCAAGGGCATCAACTTCGAGGCGCGCCTCAAGCGGAATGACCTGAACAACAACGCGGCGCGACAGCAGAGCGACCCGCGCACGCCCGACATGCCCAGCCAGGCCGAGCTCATGCAGCGCCAGCCGCTGCTGGCGCGCACCGTCAAGGCGGACGCGCCGCAGCCCACCACGGACGAGTCCGACCCCGACCAGGACCACTCGCCGCAGCGCGCGCACGCCGGCGACTTTATCGTCGAGATACCGCCCGGCGCCGTCAGGGAGGAGAGGTATCCCAAGGAAATATGGAAAACTATTATATCATTCTTCTTCCTATTCATGTGCGTCTGTGTAAATATGATGTCGCTGTCACTAGTACACGAGCGACTGCCAGATAGAAATACGACGCCGCCGCTCAACGACATCATATTAGATAACGTCGGCGCCAGAGACTGGGGGCTCGCCGTCTCCGAGTACCTCATCATGATATCGACCACGGTCGCCATGCTGGTGGTTGTCTTCCACAAGCATCGGTTCATCGTGGCGAGACGGCTGTTCTTCATAATAGGCCTACTATACCTGTACCGGTCGGTCACCATGTTCGTGACTGTGCTTCCGGTGTCAAGCACCACCTACTACTGTAGCCCGAAGAGTAATAACACCACGCCGCTACTAGTCATCAAGAGAATGTTCTACTTAATATCCGGGTTCGGATTGTCAATAAACGGCAAGCACACGTACTGCGGAGACTACATATACTCAGGACACACCATGGTCCTGGTGTTGAGTTACCTCATAGTGGCGGAGTACTCGCCGAAGAAACTGTGGCCGATGCACTGGGCCATGTGGGGCTCGGCGCTGCTGGGCGTGTCGTTCGTGCTGCTGGCGCACGGCCACTACACGGTGGACGTGGTGATCGCGTACTACGTGACGACGCGCCTGTTCTGGACGTTCCACTCGCTGCTGGTGACGCCGCACCGCAGCGGCAACGGCTACAACCACTACATGATCCAGCGCGAGTGGTGGTACTGGCTGTTCACGTACCTGGAGCGCAACGTGCGCGGGCCGGTGCCGCGGCGCTACGACTGGCCCCTGCCGTGGCCACGCACCAAGCTCTTCAGTCGGCTCAGCTAGTGACGCGCGCGCGCGACGCTGCCGCCGCCGGAACGCGTATGACGCTCACCTTTTGCGAGTGCCGCTTGAGGACCTGCAGCTCTTTGGGGCTGGTCCGCGTGCAGATGGCCAGCGTTAGCGTGTAGTCAAACTGATGCACGATCAGATTAAGGTAGACCGTCTCTTCCCAGTCGATCTCTGGGTCTCCGATGGGCAGCTTCTTGGAATCCTTCCGGAACACCTCGACGTCGGTCTGCGAACAGGCGCAGGGCCGGGTGAGCGGTCGCGCCCGCTGCCCCGCGCTTCTTGGCTGTGCTTACAGTGCGCTCGCGACAGCCGCGAGGGACATTCAGTGACCGCTACGTGTCAAATGTGATAATTCGCAAAGTGAGCATAATATTTATTCCCTCACAACTATCGCAAACTGTTCTATACAAAGTGACAACCTATGCTTTTATTGTTGAATATAATTGTAAGATTTGATTTTATTTGACAAAGAACAATAATTTAATCGATCAATTATGTACGGTGAACTGTTGATAGAATTTTTGTTTTTGTAAATTGTATAGTTTATAAGTGGTTATTGAACAACCTCGAATCAAAGTTAAAACTTACTAAGTATTTATTAGAAAAAAATATACTGTGATTAATGTATAGTTGGTGACGAGCGAATGTACGCAAGCAGCACGGACAGTGCCGGGAGTTGCGTATATAAGTACATGTACTTGTTGTACCAGCAGCCTACTATAAGAAATAATATTTTTATATTGTTTAAAATAAAGTACATACATAACTGTTGTTAATGCATACTTTTTGTATTCCGAAATATTACCATGTAGAATTTGTAACATTCAACAAAAATGGTGCTAAATTAGAATCAATGGAACTAGAGTCAGTAACATTAGCAGCGGGCACCGACATTCACTTAAAAAACATTCCACACTGTCACATGATGTCATGTTTACTGATATCATTAAGGGATCTAGAGGAGGCATCGTCATCTTTTATGCCATTGAGAATCATTAAATTGGGTGTACAATAACTTTTGTTTATCCTTCAAAAAGGAATTAAGACCAAATCGAATATAACAATAAATAAACATGAGAAGCCTCCGTGGTGATAAGAGTGATTAATTTTATCACGTAACACATAATTAATAAATTAGTTCAGCGACTGATTCCCAGCATGAAACAGTTCCAACGCTGGAGATGTAGGTAACTTCATGGTCACATGCTAAGCGTTACTAAATCATTTTGTGGGGTATTGTTCAGTCTGACACTATAACATTTTCTGTCTACAAATAATAAGAGACACACAATCATTTATTTTTTTAAGTTTGCTTGTTGCAAGTCTGTTCACAAAAATGAAAATGAAGCTGATATAATAAATCACTTTACCGTATCCATCAGATATGCTATCGCAGTTGAAAGTCAGAAAAATAATCTGAAATTCGATAAAAAATATGCTGCTGACAAGATAATGTAAACAGAAATTCAAAATAACATGATAACAATACACCTAGCGCTTTAGCGAAGCGCAGTGAAATGAATCACTAGTAGGTGTATGCAACTATGCACAAAACCATTTGAGAGGCGACGGGGACATGTCTGCCACTTACCTCGTACTTGGGCAGGTAGCGCGAGGAGCCCTTCACGTGTCGTTTCCTTACAAAAAACAACAAATCGTCACAGTCTATCGACTGCTCCTCTTGAAACAGAAAGTGGCGCACGAAGAGGTCTGTCCAATAGGTCGTCCCTTGCAGCACTACGAAACCACAATCTGAAATGGTTACATAAATCGTGTTGTTGCAGACAGACAACTTCAAATGTTTGTAGCTCCAACAGTGCCCGATGGCAATGTTGTGGCTAACTCATGTAAATTGCAAAGTGCCTTCAACATGTTATACAGTATACTGACATCCACCTCATTTATATGTTGCTTCAATTGTAATAATTTATTGTGATTACGTGTACCTATCTATGTATTATCTTTGTAAAAATATCACTGTATAAACATAATCACGATATTACTTTTTATCAAATTATGTGACGAGTAAGCAAATAAAATGAGAAAAACAAAAACTAACATTGTCCTGTACTTGAATAACATACACACTCGTCAGTTGGAAAATAAATGAATAATACAATAAATCATTAAAAGTTTCAAGTAAGTTATAATAAGGTCTAATTAAAAGCATTCCTGGGACACAGGCATAAACCATGACGTTGAAACGATTCCGGTTCCTTGCTAGGTGTGATCAAGTTTACGAGTAGCACAACCTATTACTTTAATTATAATTAGTTTGGGTGTATGGAACATGAACGCGGCAATGTGTGCCACGGACACGTGCAGCGACCAGGCTGGCGCTGCCGTCGCGAGTTCCTCTCCAGCGTCCGCTGTACATTCTACTTGTGTATGCACATTGCATTCGTCGAAATTATTATTATTAATCATAATCTGCCTGAACAATGCATTCTTAATTAATGCATATTTTTTGAGATGTTTAGAGTACAATTACACTATATTTGTATGATGACGTTCTTGTTCTGTACCTGGTTAAATAGGTCTTATAAATACTGAATGTCTAATGAAAAGCAACATTAATATTTTTTTAAATGCTGTGTAAAGTATTTACCTAATTGGAAAGCTACTTATATAGTATTACGTATTGTTATCAGGCCCGAATGTAAACCTGACATCTACTTAGTGATTCGATCCAACCGAGATAATATTCTGTCCGACCAGTTTGTTGTACGTGTACAGTAGTCCTTTCAAGTTTATTAGTGAGGCTATTCAAGAGTTCAAATTACTGCATTGTTGGATGCCACATTCCGAGATTTTACGTGATCCCTTTTTAGAATAATTATGTAAAAATATTATGTACGGAACATGCAACTGTTTATACCAACGCTGTTGTAAAGTTAATTAAATGTTTTTTCTTAAAAAAACAGTACTTATGTACTTCCTATATTATTAGCCAACCTGTTCCTACATCATAATTTTGTCCTTGATATCGGCGTACCGTGTGCATTGCAAATGGGGGTTCGTCATACAATTGTGGTCAAGTACCAATACATTATTTTTATTTTGATAACGTATATATGTATACGTAAAACATATGTATGTTAGTTTAAGGTATATATCTATGGGCCTTAGTTGCCTGATAATAAAGGTTTAAATAAAAAATAATTAAAAAAAAAAATATGTATATACTATACATGAAGTAAAGAAATACATAGAAAAATAGTATGAACGCGCGAGCGAAGCGAGCGCGAAATTTTTTCAGCTCGACGTGTAAACATCGTAAAGAAAAGGGCACGAGTAGAGTGAGCACGGTTTCTTTTGACAGTTTTAGGTCAAGTCACAAAAATATCTAATTTTGAAAATGTATTTCAGGTACCTCCTAAAATATTGTAAAGCTAAAGTTACCACGATTTGTTTCAGTTAATTTGTGGTGAAATAAAGCACGGAAAAAGACAGGCAATCTAAACTTATAATAAATCTGTAGAGAGGTCAAATCTGTACATGAAATATATTTCCAAATTAACTATAATGGGGTGATAAGGGATCGATACTGGTGCCAAAAATGCAATCAGTAGCATTTTTGTCTGTCTGTATAACCGTTATAATATAGAAACAAAAACTACTCGACTGATTTTAACGAAACTTGGTACAATTATTATTCATACTCCTGAGATGGTTAGTTATAGTATACTTTTCATCACGCTACAATCAATAGGAGCAGAGCAGTGAAGGGAAAGATCTTTGATTATGACGACCCGCTGTCGCTGGCATAAGTGACATAATCCGCGAACGAAGACGTTAGCAGAAGCTAGTATATAATATATATGCGCGAGCGAAGCGAGCGCGAAAAATTGTATCAGTTCGAGGATTAAACATAGGAAAAAGTGCACGTAGAAATATATATTTCTTTTTTAAGAGTGCGCGATTTATATTCAAAATCAAGCCGTTTATTACACTTAGGCCTTCACAAGCATTAATGAAAGTCAAGACCAAGTATAGGTCTAGAAGTTAATTCATAATTAATTTAGTTGCACATTCCATTTTGACCCCCACGAACCGCCTTTTAAAAGCGAGGCCTTTACTTCGCAGTGAAAAATCGTTAAATTAAGTGAGCCAAATTAAAAAATAATCTAGTTTTATTGTTAACAAAATGATGACGAAAAATAATCACACACATAGAAATAAAAATAGTCGAACCTTGTAGCGTTTAACCTCAATGATTTTTCAGGATTGTGTTGTAGTTAAGTTTAGCCGCTATTTCAGCTTCGATTATCCGAACTGATAACGCGGATAGTCTATCTTGCCTCATCGTGCTTCTCAAATAGGTTTTTATAAATTTCAACTTTACGAAGCTTCTCTCAGCGAAAGCTGTTCTAACCGGAACTGTGAGCATAATTCTAATTTTAAAATAAATTAATAACTGTTAAAATAGTAAAATTCATTATCAGCTGCCTAGCTTTCTCCCGAAATGTTCGGGGTCGGCAGTCTAAACCAGGATAACTGGCGAAACGAAAATAAATAGGTAACTAGTTTTTTTTTCTGCGATACCTCCTCAGGAATCAACGTAGGTACAAGTGGTTGAGAGATAGAAATGGTGCCGAATCTTTGTTAATCGATTGAGAAAGTTTTTTAATTGGTTTTTATTTTATGAAATAAATAATAATTGTATAGAACTAAAGAGCCGCAGCTTCCCATCCAAAGAGCCGCATGTGGCTCGCGAGCCGCAGGTTGCCGACCCCTGGTCTAGTGGTCGCATAGCGCGACTGCCGTGCCACGGTTCTTGGGTTCGATTCCCGGGCCAGGCCGAAATCGCTTTGTGGGTTTTAGAAGCTGTCACAAAAGCAGACTGGAGCTTGGAAGTTGGCGGTGTTACACCCCCGTGCCTGGGAGGGCACGTAAAGCCGTCGTCCTCGATTGTTACTCAGTAGCAATCGTAGTTATAATTCCACGTCAGAGGCCGTCAACAAAGGGGGCTTGAATGATAGTCAAAAAGNCTGCCTCGTTGGTCTAGTGGTCGCATAGCGCGACTGCCGTGCCACGGGTCTCGGGTTCGATTCCCGGGTCAGGCCGAAATCGCTTTGTGGGTTTTAGAAACTTTCACAAAGCAGCCTGGAGTTTGGAAGTTGGCGGTGTTACACCCCCGTGCCTGGGAGGGCACGTAAAGCCGTCGTCCTCGATTGTTACTCAGTAGCAATCGTAGTTATAATTCCACGTCAGAGGCCGTCAACAAAGGGGGCTTGAATGATAGTCAAAAAGATTTGTCGCTTCTCATCTAACTTAAGTTTAAAATGTTATGTAAGTATACAATATAACTACCTAAGTACCTATTTCTCAAGATTTTCGAGCATGGGCTTTTAATTTGTAATCAGATTTTCGATTAAATTACAGTCAATTCGATTAACTTACTAGAATGTCCTTGCTAGAATGTCTAGTTATTGAGAAAAATATAGAGAAAATTCGCGGAACTCGACACTGGATAAACCAATATATAAATACAGTAAAACTATGTAATACCTATGCAATCCTTTTTTTTTTTTTTTATATCGATGGGAAATCATCAGTATGACCCCTCCCGCTGTGGGTGACAGCGGAAGGGAGTGTCAGACTTTTACTGACTAAAACCCACCGTGTTCCTTCGGGAGCCCTTTGTGTGCCAGGGCCGCGGTAACTCTTTCGAACAACCCGCAGCCCCGACGGGCTCTGGCCCTAGTGGGCCCCGCAGGGGTTTGCTGACACTCTCTGAGGAGCGCGTGGAACAACGCGCGCCGCCGACACGGGCCTGTCGTCTCTCAGGAGACGGAAGGACGATGAGCCACCCGAAACTCACCGCCCACAGACCCACGCCTACGGTGGCCGGGAGTCATCTCTTGACACCCGACGCCCGTGGTGTCTACCAGGTCTACGGCAACGGCCGGGATGGCCGGTGCGGACTCGCAGCCGCTCCGCCGCCTCCTTCTCTAGCATAACTGCTTCGCAGAAGGAGGCGACGGCATCCCATTCCCTCTCGCCCCGCACCATGGCTTGAACCAGGGCTGGGCGCGAGAGATCGTCGCCGCCAATTGCCGCTACGAGGACACGGCGGTGCCCATCCCAGGCAGGACACACCTCCACAGTGTGCTCCACCGTGTCCTCTGGACCGTCCGCGCAACCTATGCAATCCTAAGGTGATGTTAGTAACATCGATGGTCCTTAAAAACAAACCTCCTTATACATATATGTATTTAATGAAATCTTTATGAGTTCATGTTTTACATGTGATTTTTTATTGAAACCTATTTTTCTCCATAATCCCGTTGATTGAGAAACTAGTAGGGTCTTACTACAAAAAAGATAAAGACACGTTCAATACGTGTTTTAATAAATTCTACATACATTTTTTTTTAAATATGTGTTAAACGTGTTTATTTTTTGTTGTAAGACTCCTAAAGCCTAAATTAAGCTCAATAAGAACCCAACACAGTATACAAATCTTACATCCAAATTCCATGGAAAACAGAAACTAAGATTTTCACTCATGGTAGCTTATAATTTGGCTACCCAACATAGAAATAATTTTTTAACCCATTTAGACCTACCGTCCCATATGTGGTACAGCTGTTAGGAAAAAATATTTGCAGGTACCTTCATTGTTATTATCTTGCAGTTTGGTGTCAATGCAAAGTAGATGAGTTGTCCTAACAGAAAAAAAATACGCCAGTGCAGTAACGAGACAATAACAGTGCATATTGATTGAATTATTTTAGTAAATTATTATTTTCTGTCGCGACATGACTTCTAACAGGTAAATATACTAAAAAAAAATGTATTTTTCAAATAATTTGCGACTAAATATAATAATAAAATACTAATTTGTAAAATACATTGGATATTTGATCTAAAAAATAATTTGCTTTTTCTAAATTTGTTCGTAAATTATGGTGTACCCTATTTGGTACAGTAGGACTAAACACGTGTTTTTATTGCTTCTTTATATTTTATACCATTATGATTGAATTACATTATATCTTTATTGGAAGATAGAGATATTGAAACTTTTCAGGCAGAACATAAAGTCCTTGCTTCTACTGCTGAAAATCTGAACGCTGAATTGACTGATGAGGACTCTGGAGACGAAGACCAGGTAGATGTTAGCAGCTTACCTCCCAGTTTACTTAGAGCGGATATGGAACTTCATCAACCATTGGACATTGTGGAAGATTAGCCAGACTTGGATGAGCCTCTTTATAAAGTTGTAAAAAAGTATGATTGGAGAAAACGAAGATGCTGAGTTATGTTGGCTACCAAGCAACCACGTTCCTCAAGAAAAGTCGCCAATAGAATGGTTTTCTTTTTTTTTTCAAAATATTTTTTCAGTTATTGACGACTGAAACTGATAAATGCTTGGGAAGAATAAATCTTGCTGCTGATGTAAACATTGAAGAATTGCAGTATGTAGTTGGTGTTTTGTTAGTGAGTGGCTATTCTCCAGAAAATAGAAGACAAATGTACTGGAAGAACTCACCTTACATGAGAAATGAACTTGTTCAAGATATGACGACAAGGGTCATTATGTAATAAAACAGCCGTATGTATATAAAAGGACCCGGTGTGGATATTGCCATAAAAATGCCTAACAGGATGCGTCAAGTGTGACATTAGATCACATGTTGAGTATTTCCTAAATGACTACACTAAACATAATTTATTGTTTACTATTTTTTTTAGACACATTCTATACACTTCAAATGCTTTGTATCATTATAATATAATTAAGTTAGGAATTACAATATGTAACAACATTTAACATCGAACATGTAACAAAGTTTATGTAATTACAAATAAAAATTATTTCCAGTATAACAGTACTTATTTTGCTTCCTCATTGTCCTACTGTACCATATATGGTACAGGTAATTTCCAGCCCCCTGCTATTCTGGGATTTTTTTTTTCATAATAATGTTTTATTTAGTCATATAATAACCCATTTAAACAAAAATAAACAAACATTTCAGAAAAAAATAGATCCAGGTCTAAATGGGTTAAATAGGACCAGGTATAGATAATAGTATATTCAATCAAAAACCTTTCATTTTTTCAATATGATATGTATGTACAAAATGTACATACCAGTTACTAGTCATCAATAAATTATAAAATCAAGCCTATCAGTAAAATGGCAGTCCCGGCAGACTTTGCAATTGGTTTTTATTTTACTACTAGCCGTTTTCCCACAGTGTCACTTGCGTCCCGTGGGAAATACCTACTGCCCATACCAGAATAAAATATAGCCTATAGCACTCACAAATAATGTAGCTCTGTACCAGTGAATCAATTTTTAAAATTGGTTCATTACTTCCAGAGAGTAGCGCCTACAAACAAACTTACAAAGGACAATGGGCACAAATATATGAAAGCTGGTACACCCCTCCAATAGCAATGACATATATGTCGTTGGATAGGTATTTTTAACTGGAACAATATTTACTAAGACACCTATGTTGAAATATTTGTCCATTTTTAGTTAGAAGTCAAAAACAGTGTAAAAATTAGTACCGAAAAATATTGAGAGTTAAATGGAAAATCTAAGTACTACTAGTGTAATTATTTTAAGTACGACTTTGTTGTACCCGTCAGAGTTCATAATGGCTACAAAAATGTAACATTTCCACCTTGCACCGCAGGTACCATAAAACTGGGTATTGGCCGTAATGATACACGCCACCAATATCAATGTCATATACATCATTGGATAGGTATTTTTAACTGGAACGACATTTACTATAACAGCTTTGTTGTAATGTTTGTCTGTTTTGAGATATAGATAAAAAACAATATAAAAATTAATACCAACGTTAGTACCTAGAGTTTTTAATCAAGTAAAATAATCTCATTTGAGGGCATTTTTATGGAACACCTAATCTAGCTAGAAGCTGGCCCTATTAAAATATTTTTGAAGCAGCAGTTTAAAATCCCGTTTGTATCGGCCGTTCAGTACTTTCACGACTCATCTCTACGGAAAATCAACAGCTATGTTATGTTTCACTTGTTTCTATCATCTTTGAAGGCGTCGGTTTTTTGTCTTATTGCAATATTTCTTGTTAGTTTTTCAGTTTAGTTTATTATTTCTGGGGTAAAAAATCGGCCATTTCATCTTGTTATCCTTTTATGACAATATTTGAATACATTCAAAATAAGTAACAACGACATTGGTGTTACTTTTTCATAAAATCTCAAATGATGGTGTCCTAGCCGATTGCCGGCCACGGCGGCTGTTTTCATTTAAGGAGATCAGCCAGCTACGCAGGACATATTATAGTGCACAAGCACTTGCGCAGACACAGACGCATTCCCTATTCCCTCACTCTCATAACCCGATGGGACGGCAATCCGACACGACCGGAGAGAGATCAGGCGCAGGACCAACATTAACGTGCTCTCCGATGCACGGGTGTATCAATCACCAACTTCCAACAGGCTGCTTTGTGAAAGTTACGAAAATCCACAAAGCGATTTCGGCCCGACCCGGGAGTCGAACGTGAGACCTCTTGCACAGAAGTCGGCTATGCTACAACTAGACCAACGAGGCAGTATTCAAATAATATGGTATTAATTTTTACTTTGTTTTTTATCTATATCTCAGAACAGACAAACATTTCAACAAAGCTGTCATAGTAATTGTTGTTCCAGTTAAAAATACCTATCCAATGGGTGGGATGTATCATTAAGCCCAATACCCAGTTAGAAGGTACCTACGGTACGAGGTGGAAATGTTACATTTTTGGAGCTATTATGAACTCTGACGGGTGCAACAAAGTGGTACTTAAAATAATTACACTAGTAGTATTTAGATTTTCCATTTAACTCTCAATATTTTTCGGTACTAATTTTTACACTGTTTTTGACCTCTAACTAAAAATGGACAAACATTTCAACATAGGTGTCTTAGTGAATGTTGTTCCAGTTAAAAAGACCTATCTAACGATGTATATGACATTGCTATTGGTAGGGTGTATCATTACATTACGCCCAATATCCAGTTATACCTACGGTGGGTACCTGAGGTACAAAGTGGAAATGTTAAATCATTGTAGGTATTATGGACTCTGACGGGCACAACAAGTAGTACTTAGAATATTTACACTAGTAGCACTTAGATTTGGCATTAAAAACTTGAGAAATCAACAGATAATTAAGTCTTAATTTTGCATAGTTTTTGATCTATATCTCAGAACGGACAAACATTTCAGCAAAGCTGTCATAGTAAATATTGTTCCATTTAAAAAGGCCTATCTAATGATATATACCTCATCGCTATTGGTGGGGTGTACCAATCTGCCCATTGTCCTTTACAATCAATTTTACCTCTTTATAATATTAGTATACCTACATTAAATTAAAATTTCATTATTATGAGTACCTGCCAAGAACAGCCAGAAAAATACTACTGGCATAATATGCTGGATTCTTCTTTTTACAATGTAAAAGAAACTTGTCCTTCCGCAAAATAATATAATAATTGTTGAATGTCACAGAAATGTGATATTATGTTTTTTTGTTAAATTGCCATGGAAATACTCTTGAACTAATTGTAACAGCATTTGATGTGGTAAACAAGTGCTGGGATTTTTTTTTACTGGATACAGGAAACCATGACAAGAGATTTAGTTAATTTATATGAAATATAATATAAGTAGTTATAGTTGAAATAGAGCAGACAAGCCATCAGCACATCTGATATCTAGGAGCAAAAAATACAGTTAGTGTGTCTACAAATATATTGTAAGGAGTTATCTGATTATCTGTAGAATTAGGTGCCCACTTAGTTTTAATGGTGGTACAACCTTGTTGTCTGGTACTTAATGAATGTATAAGATATTAGAATGTAAGGACAAATCTCGTGGCTGTACCTAATTACTATCTGACTGTTCAAGGGAGTGTTCAGAGAGCCTACACTGTAAAGTCATTTTGTTAAACTTCAGGTTTCACTGCACTGAAAGGTATTGTTAAGTGCACTTGTTTACTCATTTTGTAACGGTAGGTATCACTAAGAAATACAGATAAATTAATAAAGTGTCACTTACCATCCTTCATCAGCTGACGCATCTCCTTGGTCCTTTGGAAATTAATTTCTTCCAACAGTTGTTCCAGCATCGTGGTGCTTTTTAAGTAAGTCGATCCTCCCAGAGCCATCCTTCTGCCAGGAATTAATAACTCAAGATGCCTTTTCCAAACAAACACTTTCAAGTGTCAACACAACACATTCCAACAGCAGCTCAATATAATTATATTTTTTCGTAAAACTAAATTATTATGATATTGACACATTACCCAACGCTATAATTAGGCAGTAGGTCTACGACAAAATCAGTAAATATAATCATTTAAGTTTCTATTTTCATGACGAATTGTATTCACCAGCGTGCATGAAACATGAAATTCAGGAATCAGGAATGTAGCTAATGAATGTTGCCATGATCTTATCTTATCAAATCTTATGGCAAATTCATTTGTATATAGGTAGGTATAGTTGGTATTTTTTTTATATCGATGGGAATTCATCAGTATGACTATGATGATGAGTGTCAGACTTTTACTGACTAAAACCCACCGTGTTTCTTCGGGAGCCCTTTGTGTGGCCATGGCAGGCCAGGGCCGCGGTAACTCTTTCGAACAACCCGCAGCCCCGACAGGAGGTATAGTTGATCTTAGGTCACTATATACTGGGTCATCAGGTCTAAAATCTCATGTACTAGGTATATCTCATCATTTAATCGGTACTTTAGAAATATTATAACACTAGTTATCTTCATGACTTAAAAATACCTTTAAATAAGTTTAATTACATCCACACCATCCACATTCATCTTAAATATCCTCTACAATAGCAGCGAAGTTCATTAAAATTTGGCCACCGTTCACGATAACGCTAATTTTGGGTTCCGAGTTTCCGAAATGAGAACAGTGTATGTATGTATGTACACATACAGAAGAGGCACAGATTACAAGTAGAGGGTAGGCAAGCAGGTATTATGCGGAATTGGGATTTTTTTATATTCATATTTGGTAACACTGGGTAAATATTTTTTTTTTGCTGTTCGACTTTGACGATTGACATAAATGACAAAGAGTGAATGACAGATCACAGAAACTGCTGGTTGAAATGAAAATTTTGACGTGCATGTCTAAAAACTTGAAAAGTGAAAAATTTTGCGTCAGTCAGTCGGAAAAGTACAGGAAAATCAAAATGACATCTTTCACAATCTCAAAAAATACCTTAAAAACAAATCATTAATAATGCGGATGCGGCGCATTTTTTATCTTATTCCGTTACTAGCACAAAACATAGTTGGAATCACATATTAGTTTGACAGTTGTTCAGCAGATGAGAGTGAATAAAGAAATAAAATGTCAACATCAGGACCTGTTAGATATTGGTTCAGGCACAGTGTGTACGCTTTTAGGCAGTCGACGCGACTAGCAGGTGTAGTGGGCCGCTATGTGCGCTCGGCTGACAAGCACGGCGAGCCGGGTGACGACCAACGCGCTCGCTCCGCGCGGGCGGCGCTCGGTGCTGGCACACTGGCACTAGCGCTGCTGGCTGCTGATCATGTCTTTAATGGTGCATATAACAACCATTGTCGTTCTCATCACGCCATTACCATTGGCCGGTGTATTAGCATATTCATTCATGCATCCATGATTTTGTCTCACACTTCATATTAAAGTTAATCGTCAATGTTTGCAATTTTAAGTTTGCATTGATTGCAATCATAATTGACAGATTATAATGACTACAGTATGTAGAGCTTCATGTTTCTTTTAAATCCATAGGTACCCATGAAGTTCATGTAGCAGAGAATCACATAATATACACATATTTATAAACACTCGGGACTTAGTCGTGATGTATCACTACAAAGGCAAACTGCACCAAACGTGGTCAGGAGTGAACCATCATACCTTTATAGTAACACATGTCGCAATTACGTTCCAAGTGTTTATAAATATGTGTGCAAATCATGAAAGTTTAAAAACATTAATCTCATGTACCACCACCATAGTAAGACATTACATAAACCATTGCCATGATAGAACACATGTTAGTATATTTTGTCGGAAGACATCAGAAGCAATAGATTATAATAATAGTAGAACTCTTGCTGGCACACTCTGTTACATACATAATATCATTGTCTACCCTAAAGACATGTAGAGAAGGAAATTCTTCAAAGCTCAGATCATTTATAGGACTGCTAGGGTTATCCCTAGTTATGCATGGGGTAGGTACATGTTTTGTAATATTATCATCTCATTGAAACTTGCTAAATGTTGCTTGGTTAATTGTTGCAGAAAAACGATTCTTTAAAGCCGCACAACTTGGCAATGTGCAAGAGTTACGGAAGTAAGTACAATACTAGCACCTCAAAATGGATAATGTAGGGTCTCATCACTAAGTAAAAACTAATATGATTAAGATAAGCTAGCTTACTAAGCTGTCCAGAGCAGGGCTACATGTGTTAGTTACCAAAGATAAGAAATCTAATCTGTGGGGAATATAGGCAGGTGGAGGCTGTAACTTCAAACGCCAAGAGCGGTCGCGGCGAGAATGCAGCGGACGGCGGCGGCGCGGCGGACTGGCGCCACGCCCTGGGCTGGACGGCGCTCATGGTGGCGGCCGCCAATGACCAGGCCGCCGCCGTCACCGAGCTACTGCGCCTGGGCGCGCGGCCCGACCTGCAGGAGCGTTACTCTGGCGCCGCGCTGGCCGCCGCCGCCGCCGGCATGCATCCGCTCGAGGTGCTGCAGCGGCGCGAGGACGAGTTCTGCAGCAGCATGAACGCGCGCGCCTCCTTTTTGGGCTGGACGGCGCTGCACTACGCCGCGCTGGCGGACTCGGCGGGCGCGGCGCGAGCGCTGCTGGAGGCGGGCGCCGACCCCACGGCGCGCGACC
>NWSH02000050.1:240649-263458 GCA_002382865.2 Heliothis virescens | reverse complement strand
TTCCATCAGCGATTAATCACATACTTATTCTTGTAACATAAAACTATAATTCATGGATTCTACTTTGTTGCTTACCTCTTAAAATCACATCGAGATCGGGAAGGTGTATAGTTTTATTTTGATATACTTTGTATAAAATATGATCATGTTTACATACAGAACATTGATCAAACACGTGATCTAAAAAGTGTTGGCCTGCTGCCGCTATACAAATATTATAAATAAATTAAGTAGCTTTTCATCAGACATGTTATTGTATTGAATCCATACGGATTCATTGCTCTCTGAATCAGATCAGCCCTGACATCATGTACGAATCAAATCATAATAAAACACAACGTATGTGATATCCTGCACTAAAGTGAGCAAGGAAAGGGTCGCGGCGCTGGACACTCACAGCTCCACCACCGCGTAATGGAGTCCTCGCCGGACGAGCCCGGGGGGCGGGGCGCGGGCCGCGGGGGACGGGGGGTCGGTCCTACAGGGACTCATTTGTAACCAGAAAGGAATTCTGCTGTTTAGCTTAATTGCGGGAAACTGCAGCTTATTAAAAATAAGTTTGATGTCGGTGCCTAGTTACTACGTAAGTATTATATTGACTTGGCACCGACATCAAACCTATTATTTTAATAAACATTTTATTTTTTAACTTTTTAGCTTTGAAGTCGTTTTTTTTAACGTAGTTATTTTTATTTTATACATTTTAGTCCTGCATTTTTATCAGTACGTAAAATTTCAGTTCAATCAGACACTGGGAAGTGGCTTAAATTTTACATGAATGACTTGATAACAGGCTGGTGAAACTAGAAAAAATCTCTTAAAATAAAAAGTAACGGGCCTACCTTAATATTTTTTTTATGAGACCAATTCGAAGCTATTCCGCATCAAACAAAAAAAGAATTACGTAAATCTGTTCAGAAACTTCGGAGAAATCGGTGTACATACATAAAAAAAATATATACCGGCCGAATTGAGAAGCTCCTCCTTTTTGTTGGAGTCGGTTAAAAACGACTTCATTTATTCCCATTATATATTTTCCACGAAGCTCGTATCGTTGTAATAATGTAAACTTAGCGTGCCTTATCGAACATTTATAATTCTTACATCCTATGTAGAATTGAGATTTCGTGCGTTTATTTAATCCTCTGGAAGATCTGTTGGCTCGGCAAGGAGTGGGATTACGGCAAGCAGGTGTAAGACATTTCCCTGGCACTCCCCCTCCCCCCAGCTCCCTGTGTTTCACTATGACACCCGCGCGACGGAGCCGGGGACTATTAGTAGCTGAGATTTGTAACAATGGATCGTAATTCACGCAGATTGAGTGATTTACATGTCGGATACACTGAGCAGTCTCGAGAAGGAATTCGTTTCAGACTTCAAGTTAGTCACGTTGTTACTAATGCTCGTTTTCAGGGTTCCATAGCCAAATGGCAAAAACGGAACCCTTATAGATTCGTCATGTCTGTCTGTCTGTCTGTCCGTCCGTATTTCACAGCCACTTTAGACGAGTTTATTAAGACTGACAAAAGTTAAAACTTAGTAGATAGATGTACATATTATGTTAATCACTTTACGATTTTTATACAAAAATAAAAATAACAAAAGATTAGCGGGTGCTCCCCACACATGAAAATGAAACTTAAAAAAAATATTTTTCATCAAATCTATATGTGTGGGGTGTCTATAGATAGGTGTTAAAAAATGGTAGGTACCGAGGTTTCAAATACCTTTTTTTTTCACAAAGGCAATCATTTCAGAGTAAGACTCTTGAATGAAATACAGTCAGCAGTTTTTGAGAAATGGCACTTATTCAGAAACCGCAAATTATATTGTGATCTGCAGTGGCCAGCAAAAATACTGATGATAATGATAGATCAATGTTAGCGTAAATATTGTAACATTTGTACATGTGACTAGGAATACTAACAACACACTAGAGAATAGACAGCAGATAACAGTAAGTAATGGCGGCGTAACCCGGGCGATGGAGATGCTTACGGAGTCGCGCACACAGTCCCACACATGACGTGGGTAACTTATCGCTATTTATCGGAGTCTTTCAGATTTACATAACGAAGGTGAAGCTTTCACCTTCTTTCAAAATCAGCATTTATTTCCCCCTAAAATAAATAGATAAAACTCCAGCAAGGATACTGAGAAATCTGTGATTAGAATGTTTGACTTTACTTATTTTTTCCCAGTCATATTAAGCGAGAGAAAAGGAGTACATCAATCTTTGTGCGTTACGTAAAACCTTATAACACTATCATTCGCCTTCTTTACTTGAAAGCAAGAAGAATAAAATTATATATTTTTTCAAGCTAGATCTGCATTCATTTCAAACTTAAACAAAACAAAGTTTTTATTAAATTTTACAGAATTTAAAACTTTGCGTCCAACAACAAGAAAAGTTTTCATTATAGGACAATATTCATCGAAACATTATTTTTTAAACGATTTCAAAATATATAAAAGACAAAGTCAATCTGAAACGAGATGAGATTGTTATTTCAACCTTTGCATATTTACATAACATTATTTTCATTACCTCTGCCTGTTTTTATAAAATACCAATCTGAAACGTCATTTAAAGTTGAATTTACTATTAATAACTGTTTTACACAATTTTCACTATTCACAAATAATAATAAACGACATTCATTTTGTCCGCCATCATAGCTCCCGCGCAAACTCTGTCAGTCTATCTATGTAGAGCTGCAAAATTCAAATACAACAAAGAAAGAAACAATAAAGAAATGGAGTTTCTTTACATATATATATAAGTATATTAATTAAAAAACGCTCTGATAATGATTATTATCAATAAAGCGATGCGTAATCAATAAGAAGTCTCAACTGAAAACGGCACGTTAAGTGGTATCGATAAACTTCCAAGTTAGGGTCAGGCGGGCCGGACAAACAAACAAGTGAACTCGCCAGAAATTGTGTTATCTCAGCATTAACGGTCCGCGCCGAGTTCTTCTTAACGAGTCGGCAAAAAGAACTCGCCGCCTTTTACAAGTCATTCAGTGAGCAGTTTTACGAGTTGAGACGCTCAGATGAGCAAGTTCTGTGATGCCTTTTACATAAACAATCAGTGAGTGGTCGGGGCAGGTCAGGCGCGCCAGATGGCGTCCAGTGCGTAGGTATAGTGTCCGTGCCAACTGTGTACTATCAAATATAATAGAAAACAGTAAATGGTTACACATACTACATTTCAGTGTCATTCGTTAGTAACATTAGTGCGAGCCCACGCTCGGAGGAGTGCTCTGCTTGCGACGTAAAGCCACCATACATCTTCAAGTTGATGACGTGCACGGTGACGTCACCGGGCTGGTGTTAGACGAGGCACTTTGTGTGTTACCAACAGTATCGATGTGTATTGTGTATTGTTAGACGTGAGTGACAGCCACCAGAGAGCATCGACAACTAGGCACACAACAGTTTGTTTATATCCAGCAAACGTTACAAAACAAACGATCTCAATCACTATAGTGACGTGCACTTGCGATTGCGCTGATATGAGACCACGCATCTGTCAGTCTTCGATTCACAAACCGTCTTTTTAATAAACTTCATGGATCTTTATTTATTTGTGTAAATCCACGTCACGTGACATATTACAAGTAAAATTGTGAGTAATGTGAGTGTGTAGAGCGACGCGCGCGCACTTAGCGGGTGTACATGCGCGGCGGGACGATTTGGGAGCGAATGGATTTGTTACGACCGATATCACAGATGGGCGCGATACTTGTAGTTTATGGCCGGCGAGGCACAGCTCGCGCCTGCCACGTATCGCGCACACTCCGCTACACTGATGGAGTTCGTTGTATTGGACAGGCGCTGTGCGTTGCCCCGCTCTTTGAAAGTTATGCTCATATTGCGGGATACTCAATTATAATATGTTGCGATTCAGTAATAATAATTGTCATTCACAGCTATTTAAAACAATAAAAACCTTAACATGAACCGTTCCGTCTAATCACATCCATCGCCGAGCCTCAACCCACAATACGAGTAGTCCAACGTCGAGACATTTGCTGTGCTGATTATTATAGAGAATCGATTGTTGAGAAGCGATGGTACTAGTTCATTCTGGCCTTACAGATGCACCTTTATAAATTATGTTTTATAGCTCAGCTAAACTAAGTGACTCGCTGCACTACCGTGTGAAGACGAGCTCGTAAATATTATTTAAATGAGTATCTATAGTGTCGACTTATTATTTGCTAAGTCTATTATAAGAACGACTTGTTATTACAGACACTAAATGTGAAGAGTAAACCCAGCGAGAGAGGAAAACTACAACGCGAAACATTAAAATATGTAAAGTTCCGTAGCAACTTGCTACGGAGACTACGTAACAAATGCGTAGAGGCCCTTTGCTACGCCAGGCCTACGACGCACGTAGCCCTCGCGTAGCAAGCGTAGTCGCCTCAAAGACAAGGTTTTTTAAGAAATAAATAAACAATGTTACAAAAATCTACAACGTAGTCATAATATAATTTTTTTTAAAAGTGTATTCAAAGTACCGTTTTATTTACAATAAAGCGTGAGGGAAATTGTGGATATTCAAATTTTTATTGCGAAGTCTTACTAACTTTACAATACGACTTGGAGAGCAAATTATACAAATTATAGGGTTTCTGTAGCACCGGGGCAACCCTCATATCGCGATGAAACACTTCAATTGAGAGGAGTTTAAATGAATCGATACAAGCTCCGTCACGTCACTCTCGTTACTGCAGCCGGACAAGTAACAATATACATGACGACCATAGCAAGGCGTAACGAGTACCCACTTACACAAAATAAAGAATAATTCCACGTCTTACTGGTGCTACAGTGGAGAGATAAGAAATCTCATTGTACCTCCCCTGTCCCCCGCCCCCCTAGTCACGCCGCCCCCCGCACCAGCTGCAAGTGACGGCTCCGGGCGGATCTCGTCCACCGGCTATTTATACACGTTATTATATTACAATAGTCGGTATCGCACCGCGATGTGATTCATATCCACAGAGGTGCAGGAACCTGCGCGCTCGGCGCCGCCAGCATGCAGCTACTGCTATAAATCTCTCCTTTATTGGAATTCTGAGAAGTAACGTAATGGTAACACATCGAAATACGCCTCAAAATATCTGTTGTGCTTGGAGCAATGTACTAGTTGTTTCTCATGGCTTCACTTCCATTCAAGGATATAATTTAAGTATCTCCACAGTAGTTACCATTTCTAAGTTTCTAGGAATTTTGTAACCATATAAAGTTTTCGAAGAAAATTGACCCTTATTGAATTCAAGAATAGCTTATGTTATAAGTATCTGGTAAAACGATTTAGAACATATTGTTAAAACCATTACTACACATATGTTAGAAGTATAGAAAGCATCCAAAAGGTCCCCGCTACTCCCCGGATATAAATCCATCAACATACGTCACATGGAACAGAGCCCGGAACGGAACCGCGTGACATCACGAGTGCAGCACTGACACCCACCACGCCGTGACGCCGCGCCGGGTGGCCGAGCGCTCCACCGCCCGCTCTACTCCCGCACAAATAGCAATTACTAATGTCGATGAAATGAAAATATTGTTCTACAACAATATAACGACATGTTTACTTGTTACCGTGATACGAATCACTTCCCGCCAATATTCCGTCTGAACTGCTTAAATATAACGAGTTCCGTCCGTGAGTCCAAAGGCGCTAACCACACGAAGGGATAACATGCAGGCGGCGCCGCGGGGCGGGCGCAGCCACAGACCAATTGTTGTCTAATTGCTAAGTAAATGTACAATGAGCTTAAAGTAGAGCCATCTGATAACATCTAATTCTAGTATTTACAATATATTGTACTGTTTATGATGATGACCTTCCCAATTTATTTATGTGCTAAATTCTTTTTTTGTAGGTATGTCGGACACATTATCAACTTGGATCTGAGTTAACAGGAAAAATAAAATATTGGCTTGAACCAGGGCTTGAACTAACTTTATTGATTTAGGTTACTGGTGGGAATTTAAACGGGGCTTTGTTTTCCTTTGAAGTCTCCGTTGCGCGTCGTGCATTTGGTGAAATAAAAGATAAACTGTATTAGAGAGGTGGCGCACTCTGGGCGGCGCTGCATGCAAACAGCGGCGCGACAGCAAAACGACATCGACTGTCAAACTTATCTATACGAATGTAGACATACGGCACATGTACGTTACAGCGGTGTAAGTCTGTCAAACAGCCGCTGACGTTGGATACCAGCTCCACGTCCGACTGTCTGACACAGACAGAGACACAGCGTCCAGTGCGCACGCTGTATCTCAACTATTCACCTCCTGACGCTCCTGACGTAGCCCATACCATATTCAACAAACTGTACACTGTTCCGACTGTCATCAATTGTTGTGGCACTTATTTTTACATTTTGTTTGAGACAACTTGCTACTATTTGATAGAATTAAGCACTAGTAATTTAATTAGTACACGAAAAGTCCCCAGCGACTCCACGCGGTGGGGCAGGGTGGGGTGGAGGGAGCTTCCACTCACAATTACTTTTGTGTACAAATGTTGTTGTGCTTCTTAGGAATTTAATTATTTAAATCGATTTTATTGTCGTCAGTATCAATACTGTTAAGGTATTACGTACAGTGCGGGTACGTTGCAAGATCAGCGACGGTGAGCGATCCGTACAGTATGAAGAACACATCGACCGGGCTCCTGGACCTGAACCTGGGTTACTCAATGAGTACCTACATACATATTGTTTAGGATAATGTTTTCTGTAATTTTGAGAAGTAGGCTGACAAACAAGACATCTGTAAAAATTGTTGGATGGGGCTGATTCCGGCTGGGCCACCTTGCAACAAGGCTGTAAGTAGGATTTAAATATGGGTAAAAGAATCCATGGCACCTGTTACGTTATTCCAATAAAATTATCTACGCGAAACCGAATTTGTTACGTTACGCGTTCAAATTCATGTTTGATAAATATGTATCAACATGGTAGGCAACAATGGTAGAGGAAGACAGTTATAGACTAAGATTTAAGTTCAAGTCAGCAGTATAATTATTTAAGGAAACGTACTTCGACCATGTCTCATTCGTTTGTTCGTTCGTGGCCGGAGTCCCCAAATCAGGGGGATCGCAGTAATAAAATCAGTGCGCGAAGTGGCAGAGGGCACGCGGGCGGCGCCCTAGACGTGGCACCGCGGGGTGACACCGCGCTCACCTGACACCACCGTTACTAAATATTCTAACATATAAGTACTGACTAAGTATTCTCCAGGTTAAGTTCTATCCTCGAAAATATAGGTCACCAAACCGTAAGACGAACTTTCCTGAGCTCAGGTAATAAACATTTTAAAAACTGTATTGTAAATGTGTTTGGACTTTCAAAACTTTTCAACATCAAACACATTCTCTGGCGGGAATTTAGTTGAACTACCTATATACCTATGTTGCCACTGCTTACTATCTGCCATACGCAATAATATAAAAAATCGCCGAATTTAATAAATAACAATTAAACTTACATTGAATAAGTATTCTCCCAGATAAAAGTACTGAAGTTACGTAGTAAGTAATTATATTTAGTACATCTGTGCCCCAGACTATCGATATCATATTTTACTTGAATCGCTTCAATCATTTCCGTGTAAGATACAAACTGACTTCCACATTTATAACACTTAGAAAGTTTTGTTGTACGAGAAGTTTCCCGCGATTTGGTCTGCGTCCCGGGGGAACCAGTTCGCGCAACCGGATCTAAAGCCTTAACCGTTTTAACGCTCCCTTTTATCTCCACGCGAAACATCTCTGTGTAGCAGGTAGCCGTACCAAACTGTTCAGAAACTTCAAACGCACATTATAATATTATCTAACATAATGAAAGTCAGATAGCAAGAGCTGAAACTAATAGTATCCTACTACAAACGCGATAGTTTGTATGTGCAAAAAAATTGCGTAACTACTGGATGTATTTTGTTGAAAATTAGCAACATTACTCGTACTGTTTCATCGTACAGTGATTTCTCAAAAGTTTCATACAGTATGCTGACTCCGCACTCGCCTATACCAGATGCAAGCACCTGAGCCACTGAACCACCCTAACTACTTCGATTTGTAACCGGCCTTTAAACAAACGTTCTTTGTTACTCCGACCTCAGTCGCGCGCGCCTCATATTTTACAAGATTTTTACTGTTTGGGAAAGTATTAAGTAGGCAACTTATTCAGGTACCTACAGTGTACTTTAGTCTGATTTCACGTTTCTAAAATTGAACGAAATTGAACACGTACAACAATTTAGGTAAGCTACTGGTGCGATTGTTGAAGCAAGTCTAAATTGGAACGCGGAACATATTAAATTATGATTTTATGCACCGGTTTGTTATACACTGTTCTCCGGTTGAAATTAATTTACAAGTTTCGTTTCAGTAAATTCCACATATTATACTTACCTATACCGGCGGAACTGGGCAGCTGTGCAGGCCACAGACCGCCAACAGCCAGCGAGCACCGTGACGTAGCGGAGGGAGTGCCTCGGGCGCCGGCACCCCCCGGGACTGGGCGGGCGAGTGGCGAGACTGCGGAAGCTCGCCGGTGCTGGCAGAGGCACGTGGCGCGGCCGGTGCGGCGCGGTGCTTGCGGGCGGCCCGTCGGCTGCCACGCGCGCCTCGCACTGCCGCCGCCCCGCGCCGTATCGACGCCCGCCGCCGCCCTCCGCCCGCCTCTACCACGTACGTGTGCCGACGACTCCGCTCCACTTCCACACTCCCGATGCGATCAAATAACAATATATTATAATTTTATTATTCCTTTCCGCACTCCAAACATGTTGAAGAGCTTCATTATATCCGACCATAACAACCAAATCGACTCGGATAATGAACTTCCATTAAATGTAGTCACAGTATCTACGGTATCGCAGTTTGTATGTAAGGTAATTACAAACACACTATCACATGTATCTGGAGATAGTAAGAGAAGTTTCAATTATGCATAAATCCAAGTCTGGCATAAAATGATCCCACTTGTCACTTGGTAAACGACTTGATGTTCATTCAGACACGATTAGGATTGTATGCAAATGACACCATTTGGCAGACGAGTGTTAATGGATTACGGATTGGTGGAGATAGCATGAGCTTGACGACCAGGAACAGGAAGGCGGCCTGGCGAGCTGATAGGCGCCGGCAGCTCGCGGCCGCTTCCTCAGAGGAAGCGAGCGGACGCCGAATTCAGGTCAACCTCCAATCATTGCCATCAGCCTCCATAGCACAACATATCGACGACATGAAATACGCGAGTAACAGCTAGCCTAGTTGCTTACTGGATACATTTATGTAGGTATATCATTCGGTCTACCTCAATCCTCGAGCCAGTCAAGTTTTAACGTAGAGAAAACTCTGGCACCTAGTTTAACACACATAGCTATATCTACAGAATGGCGTGCTTGCGGAGAGTGCAGGAGCGGGCGCGGCGCTCCTCGACCTTGTGAATATTTCACTGTTCTTTTTTTGAGAATCATTATAGTAGATACCCCAATTTTCCTACTTTACTATAATTACCAGTAAACTGTATCTTCCATTGCACTTATCTCCTACTCTCTTTACATTATACGAGCAAGTAATTATACAGTGTCCCTGGTAGAATGGATAATACCTAATACCGAACAGAGACATTGGCAGGGCGCGTTGTAAACTTTATAACCCTGATAATGTCGATGCCTTTTTTACGGTCCAATCTTATTATTGTGACCAATTTTTATTTTTCAATCATTGACGTGCATATACTGATGACAGAAAAATCATTTTCTTGGACATTGCGTGCTCCAGAAGTGAAAAGTATTTTCATTTATCATTTATAGCCTTCCTTGATAAATGAACTTCCTTACACGGAAAGATTTTATTCAAATCGGATCAGTAGTTCCTGTTAGCGCGCTGAAAAAAACAAACTCTTCAGGTTTACAACATTAATACAGTAAGTATATAGTAAGCGAACCAAGTTATAGAGATCACTAAGGTTTAATTAAATTTAAGTGAGAGTATTGTATAACATAGATATAGTACACAGAGCACGGTGCACACGGCAGACGCGACTGGCGAGCACGGCACTGCGCGTGCAAAATGTTCGTCTGAAGCGACCTCAAGTGCTACCCCGACGTGACATTATAGCATCAGGCTCTATAGCGGTCAAACTCATTAACATCCCTCTTTCTGCATCGATGTTTAAAAACTAATATAAATATACTTTTAGGTTTCAGCGTGTTATAATGATTTCAAGAAAAAAACATTCTGTTATTTTATATTTCAGCTTTTGTAAATGATCACTAAGAGCTTGCATAATACGTTCCTGAAGAGCCACAACGATGCACAAAGAGGTTCTACTAATTGTTTTGCCCTTTTTAATTGCAAATTCACACAACATACTTTATTAAAGTAATCCTAAAATACAAATATAATGATCACAAATATAAGCATCGCCCGCCTCCGATTGTCCCACTGCAGGGCAAAGACGATTGTAAAGACGAGTGCGATTTCAGGCCTTCAGTCTATTATTTGTATCCAAAATACACTAAGAAAGATAACTTAGAAAATAACTGTAAATAATATGGATCGTATTCAAGTGCTCGATATTCCCAAGTCTGTGTTAGCCCCTTATTAATGGCCGGCTGCGGCCTGACACGCGATGGATGGATGGCCCTCCGGTGACACCTCCTGAGTGCCTACTGGAGCCTCTACACATCCAATACATAGCCAACTCTGCGTAACTGGATTATCGAACCCTGCATACTAATCATGAAAATCGTTGAAGCCGTTACCTAGATTCAGATTATAATATACAAGAGTGGCCCATTTAAGGGATTAAAGAGTGTAGTAGTAGATGTTAGATATAGATGGGTGACCATCTTTTCATAACGAGTTCTTCCGTGTTTCGGAAGGCACGATAAACAGTGGGCCCCGGCTGTCATGTGAACATCTTTTACGGGTAGTCAGAAGCCAGAAAGTCTGACAACCAGTCTTCCAAGGGGTGCCAGGTTGCCTGGGTAACTGGGTTGTAGAGGTCAGGTAGGCAGTCGCTCCATGTAAAACTCTGGTTCTCAGCTGCATCCGGTTAGACTGGAAGCCGACCCCAAAATAGTTGGGAAAAGGCTAGGCAGATGATGAGTAGTAGATATTATTAGATTGATAGATTGATATCCACGTTTGTGTTGAGGCACATGTGGCAGCACAAAAGATGTCTGTGTCGTGTTCTACGGGCTAGGTACTAAGTATTTTGTTAACGCAATGTTTGCCACCGACATACATAATGCTGAGAACTGCCTCGTTTGTCTAGTTCTGCACGAGGTCTCGGGTTCGATAATTCGATTCCCGGGTCAGGCCGAAATTTTTTTATAAATTATGAGAAAATACCATTGTAAAAGGTTATTATTCAAAAAGTTTTAATACGACTTCGCCACAAAACCTCCCATCGACTATTGTTCATGTGTCCCGCCTGGAACAAATGCTCCGATAAGAGCAACAGCTCAGCTCTACGTAGACATGCGACGATGTGCTATCTACGCTACACCAATAATAAACATGACGTGTCAATTTAATAAAGTGAGGACGTCACGCCGGCCGCGCTGCCCTTCGCCACAATCAAATAATTTTCCATCGTTACGTTACGTACGCCTGGACACGCCAGTGAGGCCGAGCTGCGCTCACAGGTTGCGCCCTGTGGCACGGCGCGCTCGGCGTGGTCGCGCGGGCGCGGCGCCTGCGGCAACATGGTGCCGCCTAATGACTGCGACCACCTCCCACTGCGACGCTAAATGAAACAACTTGCTCCCTCGTTTGCCGACCCATTGCTGAACATCTGTAACTTTTCCTTACCAATAAAATATACGTCTTCATTATTTGTATCGCACAGTATCTATCTTCTTCTATATCTTCTTCTATCTATACTTATAATAAATCTGTAGAGAGGTCAATTCTGTACATGAAATAAAATTCTAAAATAACTATCAGGGGATGATTAGGGACCGATACTGATGCCAAAAATGCAATCAGTAGAATTTTTGTCTGTCTGTCTGTCTGTCTGTCCGTCTGTCTGTCTGTATAACCGTTATAGAAACAAAAACTACTGGACGGATTTTAACGAAACTTGGAAAAATTGTTATTCACACTCCTGAGATGGTTATAGTATATTTTTCATCACGCTACAATCAATAGGAGCAGAGCAGTGAAGAGAAAGATCTTTGATTATGACGACCGGTTGTCGCTGGCATAAGCGACATGATCCACGAACGAAGTCGCTGGCAGAAGCTAGTTGGTTAATAATACTTTATGGAGTACCTATTTATATTAATATTAAAATACCAGTGTCTGTAAGTCAGTCTCGTGCTTGTCTATGTGCATGTGTTAGTGCTTAGCATTTCATTTATTTCAGCAACAATTTTTACATTTTGTCTCGATAAGCACTTAATTAGACTGCTTGATTACTTCATGTCATTGTCCGTCACACTTATAAACTTAGACACTCCATGTCTGAATACTTGCTAAAAGTACCTAATTATTCGTCGGCCAGAAAATGTATCAAGCCATGCTAGAATAAGAAGTCCTCCAAGGTAGCAAACTGTCGTGTTAACCAAATGTCCGGATAAATAGTATACATAGAAAGCAGATGTTATCGCGGCGGGTCGGCGCGGTGCGGCGCGGCGCGGTGCAGACGGCGCGTGCCGCCGCGCGGTGCACTGCTCTGCTGACCTACTTCGCGACGTTAATCGTATCACGTGAAAAAGCTTGCGTGTTCCGGTCGTCGACCCGCCGCCGCGCCGCCAGCGGCCCTTCACCCGCCGCCGCCGGACCTGCCGCGCGGCTCGCCCTTTCCTGCCCGGTAGCCTGTCGAGTGCTCTCCACCCTTTCCTTTCTCTCTTATCGCTGGCTATCTCCTACACAATTCATTGGGTACCGTAGCGATATAGAATCGCAGCGGACACTGAAAACCTCGGCAGCACAGAGCACCTCGCTCAATGTACAGATGAAGATGGCGTAACTCTTCAGGATAACATTAGTGCATATTTCAAACATCGTGACTGTGAAGCGAATGTTACCTGGAACTAGTTTTTAGATTTTAAATTATTTACTTGACCAGAATGTTGGATTCTACGGTTTAACGTCTCGTCTTAACTTAAACTTACTAGTCGTCCAATAAGTAGTTTTTGCGTGAAAGATTATGAAACATATTACATACATCATCCTCATAAACTTTTGCATTTATAATAAGTAAATATGTATTAGTAGGATAGGATAGTACGATTACTGCCAAGTTTTATCAAAATCCATCTAGGAGTTATGTGTGAAAGAGTAACAAACATAAATATATTTTCATTATAATTTTGTATGTCTCTAACCAGACCACGGGACTATAGAGTCCCGGATTTTTGGAAGGCGAACGTGGGGCCGAAGCCAACACGCTGAAGCCCTTTGGAGACAACTTTAATGTGATGGTGACACAAAGCCGACGATTATCCCTGTATATGTCGCAGGGATATGATAAAAATAGGGATTTGGTCAAATCGCTAAGGGATTTGATCAAATCACGGAGGATGTTAAAATAACAACAGGATTTTATCATTTCCCTAAGCAAATCTGGTGATTTGACAAATCCAACTTAAGAAATCTAGTGATTTGAACAAATCCCAAAATTGGTTCAGTGAAATGACAGGTTTATTTTGTAAGATTAAAACTACATAATTCTAATAAGGTTCTCTGTCGTGTCTATGTGGGTGTAAATTCTATGTGGGCAAGCATGCAAGATGCAAGCAAGTATGCAACATGCAAGCAAGCATGCAAGATGCAATCAAGCATGCAACATGCAAGCATGCATCATGCGAGCAATCATGCAACATGTAAGCAAGCATGCATCATGCAGCAGGCATGATTTCTGTCACGGCGCACAGTGGTCCGGATTTTCAAAAAGGTGGACATAGGATCCAAAATGCATATTTAACTCAACTAAAAATTGTTTCGTATAGGAAATTTAACACTGATTAATACTTATTACTACAACTTTTCAAAAAAACTGCTCCTTCACGTAAAAAAAAAATATCGAAAATAAAAATGTATGGGAGAAAATCTATTTTATTTTTTTTCTCCGTTCAGTATCAAAGTATAGCAACTAAATCTTATATTCTGGTAAGTACCTATTGTTCTTAATATGACAACATATAAATTGCTTGCGTATCCCTGCGGCCTTGACGCCTATGATGCTTCAAAGTTCAAAATTTTAAAGTTGAATTATCTTAACATTATTAACGAGTTTTTCTGAGTTTTTCTATTGAAATTAATACAAAATATCATTTTTAATAAAAAAGCCCCCCGCGCGCACCAACCATGTATTAGGTTCGCCCCCTACTACTTGAGACTTAAATATACTACTGGCGAAATGACAGTATACTTTTGTGTAGTATACAACTTTGCCGAACCCTTCGGGGAATATAAAGCGTGATGTTATGACAAAATAGGCATATTTGTTATATTACAAGAAATATATTACATTTTTTATATAACAATCACCATCTTTCGAGCCTTTTTCCAACTATGTTGGGGTCGGTTTCCAGTCTAACCGGATGTAGCAGTGTAGTGTGTGTTTGTTTTACAAGGAGCGTGACCTCCTCAACCCAGTTACCCGGGCAACACAATACCCCTTGGTAAGACTGGTGTCAGAATTACTGGCTTCTGACTACCCGTAACGACTGCCAAAGATGTTCAATGACAGCCGGGACCTACAGTTTAACGTGCCATCCGAAACACAGTCGTTGGTATTCAAGATATACTTAGAAAGTACATACAAACTTAGAAAAGTTGCATTGGTACTTGCCTGGCCTGGAATCGAATCAACACCCTCATACTCGAAAGGCTGGTTCTTTACCCACAAGGCCACCACGACCTAATATTTTTTACGTAACAAGAAATAGATTAAAAAATATATAATTTTTTACTAACTAACAAACTCAATTCGGACAATAACAAAATTACTAAATCTGACACGTTTACATTAATGGATCATGTTCAGGCTGCAACTCCTGTAGATCCATATTCTCTGTTTCTTCTGTTACTACCTCAGGCAACAACAAAAGCTCTTTAACATCTGGAAAAAAATCGAATTGTTTAGAGTTGCTGTATTTTGGGCGAATATGGGATAAATATGGGTCTGAACTAATCAAAAAATTATGGAGTAAGTCCTCGTTGGTCTTCATCCTGTTAAATTTCCTTGTATGATATTCACGAACTCTTCGAAATTCTTTATTTCTTGCTTCTCCCGCTTCTTCGGAAAGAATGCCAATTGGTAGGAGGCCAAAGTGATGACAAATGTCTGCACCGTGTATGAGTAGCTTGTGTACACTTGCGGGCATATAAAACCATGGGTATAAATGCACAAAGATCTCAGCTGTTTCTCTGCAATAAGTCCTGAATTTTTCAATATCTATGGCACATCCTGATGAAATCGTTTGAAGAATAACCGCAAAATGCTTTAGTAGGCCTTTGTCAATTTTGGTTATTTCGGCAGATTTCTCATAATCTCTAAAAAACCTTCTGGCTGTGTTTCCGTCGTTTGTGGTTCCAAAGCCTTGCTTCACAAAATCTACAAGTATTCCCATTTGCTGTTTGAATTCTTCTTGTGTCAAATGTTTCTTCGCAGCTTTTAGTTGCTTGTTAGCACCTCGTGCAGTCCACAACTCAAAGTCCATGTTGTAAGATATGTGTAGAATACACTCCATACAACGAATCCACATATGAAGAGTAGAAAGTCCATATTTATAAACATCTTCTCGAACAGGTCTTGAAAATACTTCTGACAGCTTGTTCATCTCGGTCGGCTTTGCAAGGCAAATATTGCAGGCAGATGCAGACGAAGTATCCGTTATAATAGTGGCCACTTTTCCGTCGATCATTGTCATATGAAGCTCGTGACTAATCTCTAGCCCTGCCCATTTTGTAGAATCGATGTTTTTTATTTCTTCCTTCAATGCAGCTTCTTCTTGCTTGATGTATTCTGCTGTCTCTTTACAAAACTCGAACTTAATGGGCCTGCAATAATGTGTTGAAGAAGGTGCTGGGTTTTCCCATATGGTGCTATTATTAGAAACTAATTTAAGAGGGACAAGACTTGACATAAAAACCGATGAATCACTGAAGTCTACATTTTCAGTCCTTTGCTTGTAGGTGCTTTGTGAAGAAGCTCCATCGAAACCCCATTTGCTGATTAACTTCAATCCTTCAGTTGACGAATCAATCTGGGTACCGGTAATTTGAAGAATCTTCTGGACTGTCAGATCCAATAGGGCTTGAAGCTTCACTCTGGCTCCTCTCTCACTAATTTCTAAATCATGTGGATAGCATTTCTTTTTAGCTTCAAGGAGTTTGTGATACGATGGTAACACTGGAACCTCACAATCTAACAGCACTTTCCTTAAACACAAGTATTTCCATTTTGACAGGTTCAACGATGTATAAAGACCAAGAGCATGATCTTCGTCAAAAGTTTTTTTCCTATTTTTCTTAAACAATGTGGCTTGAACAATAGGAACACTATCAGGGTTCTTCGTTATATGGTCAATAACACAAGCTAAGTCATTCTTCTGGTCTATCTTAAGTCTTTCGACTAATGCAAAAGTAAGTTCTTCCGGCGAATAGTCCAAAAGAGACTCTGAACGTCTTTTCTTCTGTTTGTTGCTGAGGTCAACAAAAGGCTTCCTAATCTGAACTTCGGTAGATGTGCCCACAGTAATACTAGATGTCGACGGAATCACAGCTGCTGTAGTATCGATGTCAACAGAAGTGTTGTCTGACGAAATGGTTTCGATAACTTCATCTTGGCCTTGAAAAATCTCGGTTAAATTAACAGTAGTGCAATTTGGCCAACTAATATTTGATTGTAACCACGCAGCATGTCTATTTATGAAAGTCTTCTGATTTCTATAAGCACTTGCCCATCTGCGATTGATATTGCTGATGTAGTTCTTCAAAAAAGTCTTGATTATTTCTAAATCTTCTGAACATGTTTCAACTGGGATATGTAGAATAATAGTTTCATAGAGTCGTTCCCAATTTTTCAAGTCTCCAGCAACACGAAGGAACATAAAAATGTCCAAGTTTGTAACAAATGCAGCCATAACGAAACTCACTAAACTTCACTTCAACTCACACAGCACGGATAATTAGGTATGTTGCTTCCTCAAGGGGTTGAGAAACAATTACCTTTAATTGTTTCATGCACAGCTATTTATAACAAACACACGCGCGCAAGTAGTGACGGACAAAATTAGAACCGCAGCCAATCAGCGTCGTCGATATCTCCGGTGGTGGGGGTAAATTACTATTTTATCACAGGAGTCGTTTTAGTCAGTTACAAATAGGCAACGAATCAGCACGTGTCTTTAATTACATAACTAAAGTTGAAGACTTTTATTTCTATTTTTTTAATATAATAAAATAAAAAAATACTTGCCAAATGCTTGAATGCGGACCGTTTTAATTATAATAAAAAAAAAATGATATTTTAAACTACACACACTCTACACAAAAGTATACTGTCATTTCGCCAGTAGTATATTTAAGTCCCAAGTAGTAGGGGGCGAACCTAATACATGGTTGGTGCGCGCGGGGGCCTTTTTTTATTAAAAATGATATTTTGTATTAATTTCAATAGAAAAACTCAGAAAAACTCGTTAATAATGTTAAGATAATTCAACTTTAAAATTTTGAACTTTGAAGCATCATAGGCGTCAAGGCCGCAGGGATACGCAAGCAATTTATATGTTGTCGTATTAAGAACAATAGGTACTTACCAGAATATAAGATTTGGTTGCTATACTTTGATACTGAACGGAGAAAAAAAATAAAATAGATTTTCTCCCATACATTTTTATTTTCGATATTTTTTTTTTACGTGAAGGAGCAGTTTTTTTGAAAAGTTGTAGTAATAAGTATTAATCAGTGATAAATTTCCTATACGAAACAATTTTTAGTTGAGTTAAATATGCATTTTCGATCCTATGTCCACCTTTTTGAAAATCCGGACCACTGTGCGGCGCTGCGGGGCTCCGGCGGTCCCACGCGAGTTTATTGTCGCAGATAGGTTTAACGCTCACCACCTGCTCCTCAACTCGCGGGCCGCCTCGCACCTCCGCGCCTACGCGATTTTGAATAACACTCTAGGGGTAGGGCAGACAAGACTACGTGGAGTCGGATTTACAGCGATTTGTTTCTGCGTGATTATTAGGATTTTCTATATAGGTACTGGTGAGTTGTATCATTTAACGAACCAAAAACAGCTGACCAGAGCGCCAGCATAACCAATGGGCGGTAATTTCATGACTGGTTATGGTTTGGTTATCGTCTATCTTCTTGCTCTAATTCTAATACATATAAAAATCAAAGTCCTGACTCATTCGCTGACTCATCAATGCAGAGCTCAAACCCGTTTACCTATAAACATAGAGGTATATACCTCTATGCCTATAAAGCAAACATTTTGCACAGAGGTTCATCTTAAGACTCTCACGGGAACTGGAAAAAAACGGGATTTTAAGTTTTACGCGGGCGAAGCCGCTGGCAGAAGCTAGTTATAGTTAAATGGCGCAATCCACCTTTAACAATTTAAAATAGGTTTTACAATTTTTTTGACACTTTAAGGGTTTAGGTATTTGGGGACCTTATAGATAAACATGTGTCCACTAATTAGATTACTAAGTAGTTACTGCGTCGTCAAATGTGATTGTTCAGTTATTAAGAGTTATTACTGAGCACAAATATTTGCAAGATACTTTCTCATGGATGTTTAGTAAAGCGCTTGTAAACTGAACCTTCCTAGAATCGAGTTCACAACACAATTCCGTTTTTATGGATTATTATTTTGATGTATGAACTGTGTAGCAATAGGTGATGATGCTGCTGCGTATTATAACATGCTTTCCGAACACACGAGTAGTGTGCGTGTTGGCGAACCGTAAACACGTGACGTCATTATAATAAACAATGCCAAAATTACTAACATACATGTTGTGGATGATTTATTCCCAAGACGTTTTCCCAACAGCTTGAGCGACCAGCGAGTAGTGCGGCGTGCTGTCTGCTCGCGCGTACCATCAATCAGCACACGGCAACTCGACCGCTTGCTAAGTAAATTTTACATGGTAGTTCGCTTTGATTTCTGTCCCTCCCCCCGCGCCCGGGCGGAGCTCCAAGCAGGCACTACACCCTCTCCCCCGACTCGCGCCAGGTGCCACCTGTCTGTGGCATTCAGCAGTCGCTACTTAAACACGCGTGCATGTGTGAAGTCAAACACGTCGAGTGCAGGAACATGTCCCACTGCACAGCGCTCCCGTGCCTCCCGCCAACTCCGTTATTACTCAAACGTTTATGGAATCAACTGAACATTTTGTTATCAAGGGAAATTACGGCATACCTAACCCTTTGCAAGTTAGTAATATGTATGTGCACACTATTTGAGATACCTAATCCAGACAGTTCATCCAAACAGATCAGTGAATCAGTACCGTAACCGTACACGTAAACCGTATGCCGTAATACCTATGCTATCGTCAATAGACAATTGTTTATCATATCGGCGGAACGGCCGCGTCGTGTTTGACTTTTTTTTCGTGGACCTGTTACTTACACGTGCTTAGGAGTATTCTTAGGGTGCGTTCAGACTATGTAACATGCTATATAACTTATGTTTTATAACACGTCCACATTATGTAGCATTGTTATTCAACATTACAAATTATCTGAAACATGTTGTATAGCAATGTTATATAACATGTTATGTTATATAGTCTGTACGCACCCTTAGGGCCAATTCACACCGAGACGCGACGCGACGCGACGCTGCACGCAGATTTTACATAGAGCGACTCAAAATATACTTTATTCACTACACGAAACGATACACATTTAATTGTGAGAATTCAGATACGTCGCGCTGCACCTCGAGACGCCGCGCGACGCCGCGCGGCGCAGTGCGACGCATCTTGACGCAGCGGTGACGCGTGGCGTGCAAGATCGGTGCTGCATCTCGCGATTTGCTTTGTTTTTAAGATACGTCTCGCGGCGCCGCGCGGCGTCGCGCTACATCAAAGCCGCGTCGCGTCGCGTCGCGTCTCGGTGTGAATTGACCCTTAGACACTTGCCTGTCTATTTGTTGTACAGAAGCATAATATTTGCGTAGGTACAGATATTTTGAAAGACAAATATTTGAATATCACCTTAGAAGTGGTAAGTATTAAGGATAGCCAAGCTTCTTATATCTGGGTTCTTAAAATCCGAATTTGAGAAAATGTACCTAATGTCAATACATACTTGCAAATATTATTTAGTTTTCATTTCTACAATGATTTCTTTTAAGTAAGGGTCAGTAAGACGACCAAAAATAAAAACCGGTCAAGCTACGGGTACGGCTATGATACATTTCAAATTGGCGACTTGATCCAGTATTCCAGTCGTCTTGATGCTCACGAAACTGCGAGTCTATTATATGTATAACTTTCACACAAAGAAGGAAGGTCAATGTCCCGCAGAAGACTTCAAAGCAACATCCGATATACAGTAAGAGTTGTAGATGCGCCATTATTAATGATACATGTGGACTTTTTTGAGGGACTTTCTTAAATAATATGTCACGGTGGCAGTGAGAAAGTGTCAAACTACAGACGCCATCAGGAGCCTTCAGCCAGCCCTCAGAACAATGTGCAAGTAATATCTGATCTCGTGGCGAGGAGCGCGAGCGAGCCAAGTGCGGCCGCCGCCGGGCATGGGGCGCACGCGCGGCGCTGACGTGGACGCCGGGGCCGCGGCCGTGTGCGCCGTGTTCCGCGTGCTCGTCCTGTACTCGTGCATCCTGTTCGTGCACTCGATGCTGTACTGGGGCCGGCGCTACCTGCGAGCGCGCGCCGCCCGCACCGCCCACCCGTCGCGCTAGCCGCATGGCGCATGACATCACCGTACCCGACCCTAAGTTCACACAAAATTTGCTTCTGCAATCGGCGTGGCTCACCTTCCTGTACATGCTCCTGCTGACCCTATTCGAACTAATAGAACTGTTGCGGCCCAAGCCTGAGCCTTGTGCTGCGTTTGTGGCGTGTCCTTATGTCTCGCGGCCACCGTGCGCGTGCAGGCCGAGGCCACCGTGCACGTGCAGGCCGCGGCCACCGTGCGCATGCAGGCCGCGACCGCGTGTGCGCAGGCCCTGCACGCTTTGTAGAGCCAGCTGTGCACAATGTGCCGCCGAAAATAAGAGAAAATACCTTTCCTGCCTTGTTTTATAACTAGATAATAACTTCTATTTCAACTTAAACATATACGGATGTACAAATAAAAATAAAATTGGAGTATCTGTTTGTACTTATAGTTCTTAGCAAACTTTTTGTCATCTCGGTACATTGCGCGAGTGGCTGCATAGAACTAGGGTTGCCATCCGTCCGGGTTTTCCCGGATTTGTCCTCGTTTAGAGGGCGTCCGGGGAGCGTCCGGGGAAGGTTTCATTTGTAGACCGGGTTTTAAAAAATAAAAAAAATTGGGTCGCCCGCCCGCGAGACACGCACTATGCTCATTTTGACAATAAATAAAGACAGGTTGCGACCAGACTTTGCGAAAATTTCGCGCTCGCTTCGCTCGCGCATATTCTAAATATCATCATCTGGCCAACTCCAACTTGCACATGGAAGGTTCCATACTATTAGCTATAAAACAGTTAAAATCACGTTTGTTTTATGGGAACATAGCCTAAAATACTTATTTTATTCTAGTTTTCAATAATTGTTGTTATAGCGGCAACAAAAATACATCATCTGTAAACAATTCAACTGTTTAACTGTCTGTGACAGGCGAATAGGGAAGTCTTTGTAATAGGGTCTCGTTTTACGGTTTGGGTACGGAACCCTAGAAATTACCATGTCTTACTTATCAACCTAGCAAGCACGGTCCCAAAACTGTAAGTATCTGGTTGAAAAATCTTCTAAATAATCAGTATTCAACTTGTTCACATCTAATGGTGTTTTGAATTAAAATTTTTAACGATGTTCAGACAGTCAGAAGGATTGAGAAATACTATCGTGTTCCAAAAACTATCGTGACTATAAAAGATTTCTCAAAATAACAAAAAAGGTGGCGCTCGCTCCGCTCACGCATCTTGTCACTATTTCCTGCTGTTTTTTTATTCAAGCATATAATAAAATTGCACTCGCTTGTCCATCACCCGTCCAAAAAACGAAAAAATCGCGAATTCTGTTACTGCTAGTGCTTTTTTCCCCCGAACATTTTTTCACTCGCGCCTTCAGAGGCGATATATATTTTTTTATAGGATTTGTCAAAAACCAAAACAACTCTACTTACAACATAAAAATTTCGCGCTCGCTCCGCTCGCGCATCTTACTTAACCCTTTCCTTTACATTTATGAATTGACGGTGAAGACTTAATTAAGCATTTCTCCAAAAAGTTCAAGCTCATTAGATCTTACTTATGATCATCAAGAACCCAAACGCGACATCTCGGTCTTTCAAAAATACAGAAAAGTAAATTTTAAGTATCAATTTGTCGTTTTTGACGGTGCTTAATAGAAAAATAACAAGTTATCCCGGGTCCCAACCTAGGCATCGCCGCCACTGGAGGGGCCGCATTTTGCTATTTGCCCCGGGGCCCCCGGTAACCTAGCTACGGCACTGCACGGCCCGTTCGTAAAAGATCTTGTTGACATGTCCGGCTTTTGGACTCTAAAATCCGGGGTTTTCACGCGTCTTGTCCTGTTTTCCAAATTTTAGAGATGGCAACCCTA
>NWSH02000050.1:213632-223963 GCA_002382865.2 Heliothis virescens | reverse complement strand
CCCCGCGCACGCGGCCCGCGGGCCCGCCCACCGCGCCCGCCGCGCGCGCCGCGTCCTCTGCCGCGCGTTGTTGTCTCTGCGTCGGACCGAGCCGGCTCTTCGTCGCTCGATCCTTCGATTACAATTTGCGCCGGCACAGGAGCAGCATTAAGCGCCGCAAGCTGGGTCACATCGGCAGAATCGATTTCATCGCGGAGCACTCGAAGCCTGTCTGCAATAGCTTCGATGTCCGTGTCAGTGTTGGACTCTATCAAAGTAGTGATACAACGCCTTCTATGCGCATCGAGAGCATGCCTGAGGATCTCCTCATGTTGCTTAATAGTAAAATCTCGCACAGCCTCCGTCATGAGCTGGACTGGTAGCGCCGCGAGACGGCGCTCAGGTGGCAGAGCGTCGTAGTAGGCACGCAGTAGTGTCTCCACATTTGTGGAGTCCGCCACATAGTCGGCTACATCCACCTCATCCTCGTGTCCTCCTTGCCGCTTTTCTCGTATTTTGCGCTCTCGTTTTAATAGCAGGATGTCATTAGAGTTTGCAACCTGGCCTGTGAAATTCTGACCAAACCTTGCTCTATTAAAGATCTGATCCTCCCGTTCATAGAAAACGCTAAGTCTTATCAATGGCATAGTTGGTTGCCTGGGGTCCCCAGATAAAAGATTTTGTGCTTCTCCTATCGCCTCGTTGACCTTTTGCTTAAGAAATGCTTGTACCTTTTCACTTTCATTGACATCCTCATCACCAAGATTATGTTCAGACAACACAACTGTTTTAAAAATGAAGGGTCGCACAGTTTTTAAAGGCAAAGCAGTTAGAATATAATCATTTTTATGTATTTGTAGCAATGCACAATGTTTGGGACGAGCCTCACCAGCTGCCAGTGAAGTAGCTACTGTGCTGCCAGGCTGAATCACATTAAAATGATCTGCTTCTCGACTGCCTTTCATGTCATAGAGCTCACAGTCATGTTCATGACCCCACACAATTAAATCTAGAAATGTTGGTAATTCAGCTTCCTTTATGAAATTTCCTGCACCTCTGTCCTCAGCTCTGTTCTGATGCAAAACCAGTATATTGAACCAGTCATGTTGTTCATCTCGTAGCATTTCTACCTTTTTCTCTTGGAACAAGTGAGACAAGCGCTGGTCTTTCAGATGGCTCAACCCATACAATGCCAATTTGCTTTCACCTTTTTGTAACAATACAGGTGAAATACGGACATGAGTATAATCTGTCCACTTGCCAAAGTAGTTGACCAGGCCTCCCGTAGAAAGTAAATCGAGGCTACTTATTCCTTCCCGTCCAACAGGATCATCATGATTACCGTGAATGGATAAAATCGGATAAGATACATTCAAGTTAGGATCTTCATAATTGACATTTCGGGAAAAGTTGATTGTCTGGTCCGACAGCAATTCGATACTTACAGGCTTGTCGCCTAAACAATACTTGCGGACGATTTCCATGCACCTATAGATGCAATTGAGTGACGGTTTCGCATGGTGGAACAGGTCACCACCAAGCAGTATCAAATCCACATCATATTGCACAGCCAGAGACAAGGTTTCTTCAAAAGCTATAAAACTGTCCTCACCCCTGACAGGATGTTCTTCTAAATAACCTAAATGAATATCTGAAGCGATGAGAATTCTAATAGATTCATCTTGGGACCAAACACTCGAATCATTTCCGACCATATTATTCTTTGTATTCGTATTAGTTTTCGGTAATATTTTTGTACAAACTGCACATTGAAAATACAAAAAACCGCCAATTTGCTGGACAAACGCCTGTCAGTCAGCTTTTTTTGTTTTGGTATTAAAACGTCACTCCATAGGGACAGATTAAATAAAACACAATTGTTGTAAAATATACAATGTTGCAAGGGCCTTTGAGTCAAAAGCTACGTTTCCTTTCCTGAAATGTTACATTTTTCCTTACGTTTTTCCTTTATGAGTCACATGAGGTGCTCCCTAGACGTTCAATATAATTGTGACATATTAGAAAATTTGCATACAAAATTGTTCCTTTATTTTCATATATTTACAACATTCTGATGGAAAAACTAAAATGCGTCAAAGAATTCTTCCCCGTCGCTGTCGACCGGGAGCGTGCCCAAAACGCTGGCAGCATTGCCACGCTCGCGCTGGATGGCAATGCTTAGTATTTGACCAAGGTAATAGCCAGCCCTTTGGTCACGGGTAGCGTCAACCAGCCGCCTAGAAAGTTCTTTAAAAATGGAGTGTGCATTCGGACCCCACGACCCGAGGGTTTCAACCTTTGGAGTTTCTAACCTTTCGGTTCGAAAATATAGTTTCCAACAAGGCTACTATATTTTCGCCGTTTCAGGTTCTCCGCAGCGGCAGCAGCAGCACAACACGCAGAACTTGCAAGATGGGATGGCGCAAGAATATCGACGCAGGTTGCGTCCCACACTAATGGCCTACCCATCTTCCAAGGAAATAACGTCATCCCGTCTGGTCTCTTACCATCGTCGCGTACCAAGCCATTTGGTTCTAGTACGGCTGGTACCCCGACGGCAACAAGAGCACGACGTAAAATGTCGTTGATGTTTGACTGCTCCTAAACATATTAGAATAAAATGTTTCTTCTCTAAAAATCACTGCGCAATCTTCAATAACCCTAAACTTCGATAAATTTGCGCTATATCGTAATATCGCGCTATGTTATTGTAGGTCTAGACCACCAATTTGCTTTGCTTTTTTTTTCAGTAAAAAGTCCTATCAAGATTACGTTTAAGGACGTGTAATGATCGGCAGCGCGCGTTGTTCCACGCGCTCCTCAGCAAACTCCTGTGGTGCCAACAGGGCCAGAGCCTGTCGGGGCTGCGGGTTGTTCGAAAGAGTTACCGCGGCCCTGGTACACAAAGGGCTTCCGAAGGAACACGGTGGGTTTTAGTCAGTAAAAGTCTAACACTCCCTCACGCTGTCACCCACAGCGGGAGTGGGTCAATATGATGATATCCCATGGATCCCCCTTAAATATATAATTCAAAGCCGTGCGGGTCAATCGATCATAAGGAGTTATCACTAATAGGTATAGATAAGAATGTGTGTGCTAGCCAACATGGTCAAATACGTCATATTTTATTATAACACATGAATTTATGTATAAATACATGTATTGATTTGTATAGAACTGGTTCTTCAAACCATACAGACAGAATTGTGTTGCTAAAACACATAGGACGTGGTGAAGGGCGGGTGTTTTTGGGGCTGTCTTTTGTAAACTTGACCTTCAAAAAGTGCTGATTTTCAGCCTACTTTGAATAAATGCTTTTTGATTTTGATTTTAGCCGTGGTTATTTAAAACACTGGTTTTCAGCTGCATGTTTTATAGTATAAGTTTTTTATAGGCAATATTATTTATATTTTTATTTACTTATTTTATTTTTTAATGATAAATTCTATTTTAATGTGTAATGTGTTCTTTTACGTTATATATTTTTATATAAAATGTATTGTAATCTTGTAATATACCTGAAATAAATGTAATTTGGCTGTATGGCAATGCAGCCAGTTTTCTGGGCACGTTACCGGATGATAGCGATGCGGAGGAATACTTTAACACGTAATGTAAATATTTTTTAATATATTGTTTGTTTATTATTTTTGTTGTAAGTTTTTTATTTATACTTAGAAATTAGTATTAATTTATAAAATGTAAAATTAGTTATTAAATAAAATTATAAAAAAAAAACCAAACATCATCATCATCTGCCTAGCCTATGCCCAACTACGTTGGGGTCGGCTTCCAGTCTAACCGGATGCAGCTGAGAATCAGTGTTTTACATGGAGTGACTGCCTGTCTGACCTCCACAACCAAGTTATCCGGGCAACCTGGCACCCCTTGGTAAGACTGGTTGTCAGATTTTCTGGGTTTTTAATTTGTATGTGGGAGTACATAATGAAAATACGTGCGAATGATTATAATCAGTATAACTACCAAATATCGTGAACAGCAGGAAGCAAGCGCACACTTTCATTTTAATATAAAAATACTAACATTTTTATGAAATCGTAAAACTTGTATTACATTGCATATGCAAATATTTTTATATTTTCTAATCCGATAAAGATGTTACAACTATTTTATTGTTAATAAAACTCAAATAGTAACNGTCTTCCGAAACACAGAAGAACTCGTTATGACAAGATGGTTACCCATCAATGGACCGACCGCGCCAAGCATTGCTTAACCGATCGATCGATCCGCGCGGCTTTGACTTAGCCACAAGCTCTTCTTATAAGCCAACCCCAATACAGTTGGGAAAAAGCTTGTCAGATGATTGATTGACCGTTGAGGGTGCGCCTTCCGTCGCCTAGCGCCAAGTGTCTAGATCACTGGTCTAGCTGGTCAATAATATTGCGCAATTTTACGTCTTTACGTATTGTCAGTGCCACTACGCCAGATGCAAAGACCTAAGAATGTTTTACGTAACAGTCAATAAAATTGCGTTATTTTACGTATTGTGCGATTTTTTCATCAGTATTGGGTTAGATAAAGCAAACAAGATTTTAATTGCACAACATTCGGTGCAGCGTCGGAATGATGATTCCGATTCAAACTCAAATGGTTCAAAATGGAAAGTGCCATAACGAAATAAAGCGTATCTGGTTTCATTAAAACTTAATTTTGCTTGAGCGTGTGCGCCTACTTGCTTCTACCTTCATTATTCACGTTCAGACTTGACAGTTTCGTGAAAATTTAATAATTTTAGGGTCGGTTCATATCTGACGGAAGATGCGTCGAGCGTACCTATCGTAAATGTATGATCGACGCACTGACGCATCATCGGTTAGGTGTGAACGCTCGAATGTTTTATTATGTATTTGTCTGTTATGGCGTTACGCAACCAACGATACGCGACGCATTTTCTGTCAGATCTGAACCGACCCTTAGTGCTATTGAGTTTTTGTGCAGCTGACTGCTGTCAGTTTTCACGACAGCAACTGACAGCAACAGTCAACTGCATGAAAGGTGGTAGACCTTATGTTTGTATGTATGAATTTATATTTTTTTATTTAGACATGAAAGGCTTTATATTATATGTATTATGTAATACAAGTGAGCGAAGTTGTTTTTTCCTGCGAGTGCAGATTTTGAGTGATTCTAGAGTGTTTCTCTAGTCACTCAAGCCTTTGAATCCCTATTCAAAGATGCAAAAAACTTTGTTGTCGTGTGACACACATAACTTTTCATTTCAGCAGCGAGAACATAATTTTAATTCCCGCCAAACATTTCTTGTTTTGTCGAGATCTAATTTCAAAGCCTATTGTTTATAACCTTATACCCATTTATCTAGCAACAAAGTTTTTTGTGTATATTTCAGTTTCATGTTCCTGATGACTTGATGACCTTAGTTATGTACTGTACTGATTTCAGTCTGATTAGTGCGCTATCATTCATCATCATCATATCCAGGCGCCTGCCTGGTCGATAGAAAAAATGTATTAGGTTACATCCTCTTTGTAACTTTTGACTCAAGGACCCTGGCACCTGGCACAATGATTTTTAATTTTTAGGGCCTGTAATTCGCGAGTAGTGTGGAGGCTGCTTTATAATCTATAGTAATAATCTGTGTAGTCTGTGGTGTTGACAACCCCGACGGACGACATTCATTCGACGAGAATTCGCGATTGCGAGACGAAATTTGTAATGTGATATGATAAAATAATACCTAATATTTACGCGCTGTGCAACGTTGATGTTAAATCTTGATTAAATTTTATAATATGACTACCGAGGACACCTTGTCAAGTGAAATATGGATGTTATGAATAAGGAAAGCAGTGATATGTTGAAGAGAAAGTGTCGTGAAGTAATCGTTCAGTCGTCGCCTTCAATGATGTGGAAGAGGTCGATTGTGCAAGCGAGGGCTGGGTGCGCGCGCGCCGTCGCGTCCTTGGCACTGCTGCTGGCAATCCTAGCGGTGAGTGCGTGAACTTGTTACTCTTACACAGCTGCAGATCCTAAACCTATTGTCATCACTGCCAAGCCATGTTTTTGTTTATATAAACATAACATCAACAAACCTATAGTTAACTACACATTCATGAAGGAACCTTTAGCTATTTGTAAAGGTCTGTCTGAACATCTTGTTCTTTCTTCTGTACTGATAAATTATATATATATATCGGCACAACTTTTTACACACGGTCGGTTAGCCCCATGGTAAGCTATTAATTAGCTTGTGTTATGGGTGCTAACACAACTGATAAACTACATATAATTACATATACAGTCAAAACCGTTTATAACGACACCGTTTACAACGACCTATCGGTTATTACGGCTAGGTTGTATGGTCCCGTCCGAATTCCTAGTAAACTATTCTTATGCATTTGGTATTGCTTATAACGACTACCGGATATAACGTCGGCAACTATACGGTCCCTTCGAAGTTGTTATATCAGGTTTTGACTGTATATTTTTATAAATAGATATATTAAAGAGGAAACATTTTTTGTTTGTCTCCAAAACAACTGAACCAATTTGAAAAATTCTTTCACTGTTGGAAAGCTGGACAATTACTGAGTAAGTTATATTTTATCTGGATATAGGTAGTAGATTCATAGTGAAACCGTGGGAAAACAGCTAGTTTTATGATTAAAAAATAAAATGAAATGTTTGTGGAGTTCCAGGGTTCAATATGAGGTTATCTAGTTATAAATTAATTAATTTCAGTTCTGGATGCCAACAATAAGCAAATAAACAATTAAGATAGGGTAAATTTGATTAATAATATAATTTTAAGTTGAATTTTCCTCATTTCTTAAAAGTTGTTTTATACATATTTGAATCAGATTTTTTTTTATTAGTTTCCTCATACAACATGAGGAAAAATTTATCATACATTCTGAAGTGTTTACATTCATGCTTCATTCTGAAGTTTCTTTCAAGACTGTTAACCAATGGGTTTTTAAACTTGAGATATTTACTCAAAGAGGCTAGAGACAGAGAAAGCAATGAGGACAACGGGCCCATCCTGAGGAGGGGGAGGGCACTTTGTTTATAACAAACCAATATATTGATTTTTAAAAATTATGTAATAATGTCATCCTCAGCCAGCCTTTTCCCAAGCTATGTTGGGGTCGGCTTCCAGTCTAACAAGATGCAGTGCAATACCAGTATTTTTCATGGACTGACTGCCTATGTGACAGTTTTATTATCAAAGTAGCTGTTTTACCGCAATTTCGCCCGTGCCCCGCGGGAACTGCTGTACTATATATTACTTGGGGATAGTCTAGCTTCCCAACAGCAAAATAATTGGTCAAATCGACTTATTAGTTTCGGAGCCTTTAGGGCACAAAAAAATTTCGTCTTTATTATATTAGTATAGAAGTACCCATTACATAGGCCAGATCTACGAGAAATGAAGCTATGATGTCCACAGGGGCTCACAGGGCTATGCAAAAATGTTGTATTGTAGTCTTACAGCTATTTATGAATGTGTTTCCATCTTGTTTCCACCTGCCCTTCGCCTGGTCTCCGTCATTTGTGTAACAATAGGGCCACATGCCATTCCTGGCGGCGTCAAGCCATCCCCTCTGATTTGAAATAAAACCTCTCGAAGTTCAGTTAAAGGTAAACACTTATTTAAAAAGAACTGTTACCATTACCTGTAAAAACTAGGCATTACATGTAACCAAGAAAAGTAGCCTGAAAATAGTGTGAATGAGTCGTATGTACGCGCAGAGCACATGGCGAAGCGGCGCGTGCGCCGACCTGGTCATCGAGATCCCTGGGTCCGGCGGCGGCGAGGCGGACGCGGCCGACGGCGGCCACTACCGGCTGGACTACCGGCCGCCCGACGGCTCGCCCGCGCCCAACATCACTGTACCGGCGCGCGCCAACACCATCAACTTTGTGGGCCTGCCCGGTACCAAGTATCACTTCATGCTCTACTACTCCAACGCCACCTTCGCCGACCTCCTCACCTGGAACCAAACCATCATCACTGGTACTGCACTTACTTCTCAATAATTATTGCTTTGGAAATCGTTCTCACTGTCGAATCTATATTTCAAGTGCCCACCATGTTTGTTGTAATACACTAATGTAAGCAATGCAATGACAGCACATTGGTGTTTATTGATACTGGATTGTTTGTTACTGCAGCGCCGGAGCCGCCCACCAATCTGACGGTTACCCTGGGCCGCAACAAGCAGGCGACAATTTCGTGGTCGCCGCCGGCGCACGGGGACTACACTGGATTTAGGTTTAAGGTACCTTTTTACAAAAACAAAGTTTTTAATTACTGTGGTAAGTTGTAGCAGTACACTACTTCTGTAGGTAGGGTAACTACTTCTGTAACAGTTATATGAATGCTACGTTACTGGTGAAGTGTTGTGTCTGTTTGAATGAAGGCAACAAAGAATGGCGAGTTGTTATTGTGAGCACAGTGGGTACAGCGGCACCGTGCGCAGGTGATCCCGCTGACGGAGCGCGCGGAGGGCGGCGCGCGCAACGTGTCGGTGGAGGGCGCGGGCAACTGGAGCCACACGCTGCGCGACCTGTCGCCCGGCGCCACCTACCAGCTGCACGCCTTCACGCTGCTGCACGACAAGGAGAGCGCCGCCTACGCCTCGCGCAACTTCACCACCAGTGAGTGCCCACCTACCTGCTCCACAACATTATACGATTTTCCAAATGTTATGTATGCATAAAGTCTGGTTCATATTCGATGAGTCATACATGTAAAAATAGTCGAATACATAAACCATCGGTCCGGAGTATTGCTAGTTGTAACAACTGGAATATGCAGTCATATTGCCTTGACATCTACGTGTCCGGCGGGCACGCGAGTCTCGGAGCTGCGGACCTGATGCCGCATTAATGACATTGTAAAGGCGTTCAACACCTTTGACAATAGTTCATTAAAAGGTGTCCGCTTTAGGTAGCAGTAGTTACGTTCTCACAGGTAGGAGTTAGATCATACGTGTATGTACAACAACGTGGCGTGCCATGAAACCCCCTCGGGAATCTATTGGGACTCCTCGCTCGGGTAATGGTATATCAGTATGCCCAGACAGACAAATAAAGACCTCTGCATAACTCTGCACAATACGAGTAACTAACAACAGATTACATGACGTCATTTGGCGGAAGTAACCTTTGTTACGCTAGAATTAAAGAGATCCGTCATCGTTCCATGCAATTTTATGTGAGTTTTCGAAATAAGTGTGATGATGTAAACGCTAAACCGGCTTTGAATTAGTCGTCAACTAGTTGACACAGTTGGAAGCTTGCTTACATTCGGCGTTCGGCACGCGTGTGAGGCGCGCCCAGCGGCGCAGAACATTCCGGCAGCGTGTCGCGATGCTAATCATGCGTGCTCGCTATACCTGACACACGATGTCAACGTGACGCCGGCCGGGCCGAGTGGCGCCGGCTGCTCACTGCTAGTCTTTCAAGCACTTCCCGCGTCACATTTGAAGGTCGACAGAGACGTCCTGGGACAATGGAGCCGCGCTATTGTCTTACTTACCCATTGTTGCTTTTCGGCGCTCGTCGGGGATGCACCTCTCTGTCAATGACGACTCAAGAACAACGTCGGACTATCGACCGCACCCGTGGGGTTCCCCTTCTAAACTTGGATTGCGACTAAAGATATGATATGTGTGTAAGATATGACATGCATGAATTTCACACCCCACTTCACTCATAGACAAATACTGACCCCTATCCCCTAGTAGGACAGGCGTCATGTGCTTACGATTAGCGCGTACCTAATATTTATTTGTTTGTATTTGTGCGGCAGCTTCAGGACACTGAGCTACGCATGGTGTGTGGCGCGGCCTGCTCTCGCGCAGCTTCCCGTCGCACAGCTGCAAGTGCTGCAACCCTCTCGCTTGGGGTGCACGTAGCTTCTGCTTGTCGCACTTACCCTTTTGTCTCATTTTATTCCTGTACTAGCTTCTGCCCGCGACTTCATACGCGGACCATGTCGCTTATGCCAGCGACAATGGGTCGTCAAAATCAAAGATCTGGAACGTCTGATGTCGAATTTTAGGAGTCCGGGGAAAAAACTGGTTGCGCGAGACGATTCGAGACGTTTCAGATCTCTCATTTTTGTTCGTCAAACAACTTTTACTAAAATATCACTTTTACTAAAAGAATCATTCAAATCCGTTCAGTAGTTCTGAACTACTGGATTAGCGTGTACAAACAAACAAACCAACACTTCAGTAACGAATTACTTCCATACAAACTTTCAACCCCTGTTTTACACTCCTAGAGGTAGATTTTGGTAAAATCCGTTCTTAGATAATGTCTACACCCTATGACGGACCTATCTGCTAAATTTCATG
>NWSH02000050.1:179657-192281 GCA_002382865.2 Heliothis virescens | reverse complement strand
CGCCGCGCGGCCCGCCCCGCCGCGCCCGCGCCCCAAGCCCGCGCCACGCAGCGCCCCGTGCGCGTCGCCGACTTCCTCGACCACTACCGCCTCATGTCCGCCGACTCCGACTTCCGCTTCAGCGAGGAGTTCGAGGAGCTCAAGCACGTGGGCCGCGACCAGCCCTGCACGGCCGCCGACCTGCCCGTCAACCGGCCCAAGAACCGCTTCACCAACATCCTGCCGTACGACCACTCGCGCTACAAGCTGCAGCCCGTGGACGACGAGGAGGGCTCCGACTACATCAACGCCAACTTCGTGCCGGGGCACAACTCGCCGCGCGAGTTCATCGTCACGCAGGGCCCGCTGCACTGCACGCGCGACGACTTCTGGCGCATGTGCTGGGAGTCGGGCTCGCGCGCCATCGTCATGCTGACGCGCTGCGTGGAGAAGGGCCGCGAGAAGTGCGACCGCTACTGGCCGTACGACACGCGGCCCGTGTACTACGGCGACATCGCCGTCACCGCGCTCAACGAGTCGCGCTATCCCGACTGGACCGTGACCGAGCTGATGCTGTCGCGCGGCGCCGAGCAGCGCGTGCTCAAGCACTTCCACTTCACCACGTGGCCCGACTTCGGCGTGCCCGAGCCGCCCACGGCGCTGGCCCGCTTCGTGCGCGCCTTCCGCGAGCGCTGCCCGCCCGACGCGCGGCCCGTGGTCGTGCACTGCAGCGCCGGCGTGGGCCGCTCCGGCACCTTCATCACGCTGGACACGGCGCTGCAGCAGCTGGCGGCGCACGCCGAGTACCTGGACGTGTTCGGCATGGTGCACGCCATGCGCCGCGAGCGCGTCTGGATGGTGCAGACGGAGCAGCAGTACATCTGCATCCACCAGTGCCTCGTGGCCGTGCTGGAGGGGCAGGACCTGGCCGCGCCGCCGCACAACAACCACAACCACCACCTCAACGCCGCCTTCGAAGGTAAACGATTCACGTATTCCGCCGCCTTGTCTGTACACCTATTTATTGCATTATCGTGTTTCTTTAGGTTTATTTTTCCTATGTCAGCCAATGTCAATTTCGCATGAAGTATGCTAGAAACTGTGTATAGGATTATAATAGTGTTGCTGGTTAACAGTCAGTGTGAACGCTAGGTGGAGGGTAGCTGCGGGCGGGCGGCGCGACGCGGCGGCACGTGAGCGTGCGTGTGTGTGTGTGCGTGTGTGTGCATGCGAGTGTGTGCGCGGGTGTGTGGGTAGTGACGCGTGTTTCTGTTGCAGACGACGAGGGCATCGCGGAGTCGGGCATGTGAGGGCGGCGCCGGCTGCAGCGCACTCTACGCACACTACATAGGTTTTATTTTCTCGATGAGATCGTTTGTATACAGTAGTGTTAAGTTTTTTACTAAAATATTTTTATAAAATGTACATGACTTAAATGGACCAATCGTTAAACCGTAAAATAGATTAAGAATAAATAATTTGTTATTTTTTTAATATGATGAGACGGCAGTTACGTCACATGGAGTGAGCGCAGTAGGCACTGTAGTGCCGCAATTGAACACAGTTTATTTATTACCGTATTTTGATATCCATGTTAATAGGTTTTTAATAAGAATTTTATATTTTTGCTGTGAGTATCAATTATCTCATGAATCTCAATTTGTACTTAAAATGTATTTAAAAGTATTTTTTCTCGTGCTCAATATAATAATGTTATAGTTACAAAAAATGTATCTTCTAATGTAGAATAAGTATTGTACAGAGAAAAATGTCGTTGAGCTCGTGGCAATAGTAGTTGAGAAAAGACAACACAAGCAGGGGCCGTCCGGGAGACAGCGCCGTGTTGTGTGCCACGGCACCCCTCAGCCAGTCGAAGTTATATAGGTTTTTAGCTAAAATGTTAGAAGCAACATTCCCCGTACTATAAAAGTAGTGAAAATGAATTTTATTTTGTACAATTCGAGTATTATGCATTGTAAATGCGACGATTTCTACGATGTTGATGTTACATGAACTAAACTCTAATTTGATATTGTGCAATTTTGAAATAATAAAATCAGCAGTCTATTTTTCTATCTCTTTTTTTATTCCTTTTAACCTCCTCTCTCCAGAGATATGCAAGCCAAGCTGTAAAAAAATAGAAACCAACTTCACAAAACACAGAACAGGACAAAATAAAACTCTTTACATGACTCTGGAAGTCGGTGTCTGGGTCAGTTGACTGTGTTTATTTTGCGACCGAAATCTATACTTATAATAAATCTGTAGAGAGGTCAATTCTGTACATGAAGTATATATCTGAAATAACTATCAGGATGTGATGAGGGATCGATACTTATGCCAAAAATGCAATCAGTAAAATTATTGTCTGTCTGTCTGTATGATGACCTCCTAGCCGATTATCGGCCACGGCGGCTGTTCTCATATAAGGAGATCAGCCAGCTGCGCAGGACATATTATAGTGCACAAGCATTTGCGCAGATACAGGTGCACTCCCTATTCCCTCACTCTCATAACCCGATGGGACGGCAATCCGACACGACCGGTGAGAGATCAGGCGCAGGACCGACATTAACGTGCTCTCCGATGCACGGGTGTATCAATCACCAACTTCCAACTCCGGGCTGCTTTGTGAAAGTTTCTAAAACCCACAAAGCGATTTCGGCCCGTCCCGGGAATCGAACCCGAGACCTCGTGATCAGCAGTCGGTTATGCGACAACTAGACCAACGAGGCAGTTTTCAACGAACAACAATTCAAATGTAACTGTCGAAACTATGATATTTCTCAATAAAAAGTTTTTTACAGTTACATTTAAATTGTAAGAAGTTATCAGAAATTACTTTGTGGGATATTATAACCGCCAATCATAAGATAACGCCTCATATTGAATGTTAACTTAGGTAATACATGAAAAAACCATTTTTTTTTCGAATTTCCGGTTTCTAGTGGTCGCCTTCACCTTATGTTGCATGCAGATAACGAAAAACTTTAGTTCCAAAATATTTTACTCCTACTCTTTTACGTCGGACTAAATAAGTGTACTCTTTCATATATAGGTGGAATTTTCAAATCGGATCAGGCGGCTTCGAGAAATCGACTCACAAAGTAAAAACAATAAAACAAGCATCCGAATTGAGAACTTCCTCCTTTTTGGAAGTCGGTTGAAAGTGTGTATGTGATGCGCAGATGTTTTTGTTGCCACGACGACGTGATAATTATAGAGAACAATGTAAGATGAAGTGCTGAATTTAATTTAATGCTGCTTCTTCGATATCTATCGTCACATTGAACGACTAAAAATGTGAGCGAGCGTTCTGATATCTTTATACTGTGCCAAGACCAACATTTACGTGCTATCAGATTTACGAGTGGGTCAATCCGTCAATCACCAACTTCCAGACTACAAATGAATTTCTAAAACCCCTTAGCGATTTTGGCTCCACACGGAATCAAAACCGAGACACTGTGCTCAGCAGTCACGCTATGCGACATCTAAATCAACGAGGCAGACGTAAAAAAATAAAAATAAAAGCTTTTAACAATTATCATAACATTATACCTTATAGTAGAAACTAAAAACATTTTTGCCACAAATTTTCTTAAAGCGGAACGCATATTTAGTGAACGTAACAAATTATTTGTATCGTAATGTTGGTTAAATGCTATTTCCGTCGTGTATGAAACTGTTTACTAATTAGTATTCTTGTGGCTATAAACAAGTCACAATAATTTAGTTAACATAATAAATATGATTATATTTATAAGCGCGAGTTACCATATTAATAATTAAAAATAATCCTGCTTTCTTTAAAAACAAACTCAGTTGTCTAACGAAGCAGGAAGCAGGCTGGACATAGCAATTATCTGTCATATTGTGTGTGTGAGTGAGTGAGTGAGAGTTATTGAATATTCTATTCAGTTGTATGTGTGCAAAAGAACACGCTTGTCGTGTTGCGGTACGTGTGCTTTCTACGAAATTGACTTTCATCGCCTCGTAAGTTTGTGGATTTCATTTATTATTGTGTATTTAGTGTTTACATATTCCAAATAAAGTTGTGTACGTGTGTAAGTCCTTTTAACTGAGCAGGAAATACGCCAAGATCAACTAAGATCATTCGATCGGATCGTGTCGATGCGTCACCTTTGTGAGCCATTTTATTCAAGTTCCACATTATTGTAGCCGTAGAATGAGATACATCTCGCATGTTCTATCGTGACCTCACGCGAGGTCGGTAGTAATGTCAAAATGCAAGCGGTAATTGTAGTCGAAGTAAAGTGCATTCTAACCTAGTCGCCTTGAATTGTATCCATGGGCTGCGTTAGCGAGCCATGGGCCCACGGCCGCCCCCGAGCGGCGTCGGATCGCGTCCCTGTGTAGCCTAACCACCTGAGCGATTACTTCTCACGACTCTTTTATTTACATTTATGTACTGTTAATGTTACTGGAACCTGATTTTTTTATGATACTTTCATATAAATAATTGTATACAAAATGAAGCCTTACCAAATCTGAAATTTACAAGAGTTCTGTCTTAAAAGTAAGAAAACACCTTGGAATGAACTATAATCATAACAACTTGTTTTTATGTTTTATGAAACCTTTGTTTGATAAGACTGTCAAAATTATGAAATACTCTTGCAATAAGTAATTCTATTTCAGTGTAGACATCACAACAAACACAAAAGTATTAAAAAAATAAAAATTGCAAGTACTTTTTTACAATGGATGTTGTTGTAACCTAACTCTATAAAGACATCAACAGTAAATTAAAATACTTGTTGCCAGAAACAAGATGACCTTTTTTTGTTGATGACATGCTAGTGGCAAAAAATAGTTTTTTCTAAACAGACACAACCTCTTTAGCCTAGTTTTTCTATATGCAAAGGGAAAAATGGGGCCCTATTACTAAGACTTTGGTGTTTGTGTGTTACCAGGCTGTATCTCATGAACCACCATAGCCAGACAGTTGAAATTGTCACAGATGATGTATTTCTGTTGCCGCTTTAGCAACAAATATTCATAACTATTATAAAGTACATATTTTAGGAAGCTCCTATACAACAAACATGATTTCTTAGGTTTTTTTTTATATATAATAACTAGCTTCTGCCAGCGGCTTCGCCCGCGTAAAACTTAAAATCCCGTTTTTTCCCGTTCCCGTGGGAATTTCGGGAAATCCTTTCTTAGTGCTCCCCTACATATCCCAAGGAACCTACATTCCAAATTTCAGCTGTCTACGACCAGTAGTTTCGACTGTGCGTTGTCTGTCAGTCAGTCACTCAGTAACGGAAGAGTTTTATATATATAGATAGTATGGAACACTTCTCTCACAACTCGCACTTGGCCAGTTTTTTATCTGTTTGGTTTACTGTATATATTTTGCACAAGGTGATTAGACATGAGGTTGTATTGCTGACAACTACTCTTTACTTAGAACCTGACCTTATATGTATTTCAGCTGTTTCAAAACTGGTATAAGTGTTCTGCACAATTAAACTACATAACTGACTATTTAAATTATATGTAGGTATACATATGTATGTATATTTTTTTCATCTTATCCTTATAGTGAATTGTCCCCTGATATAAACTGCACTTGTATAGTTGATGAAATCACATAAAAACACTAACATTATTACCATTGTTGCACTTGACGACCCTTTTCTATGAAGACCCATAATACTTCCTAGTCAAAGCATTCACATAGTTTGAGCACCATAGGGCAATGGTATCATTTGGTGCATCTGCCAGCACAGTCTGTATGACAATATATCAATTTTTTATACTTCATTCTATAAGTTCAAGTTCAAAAATGCATAATGAGATGAGTATGATAATGTTGATGTAGTTTCTATATACCTTCTCTAAGCGCGTGAATTATCATGTTCGATTTTCCTTCACGACGTGGCTGAGGTAGCGAGGATCAGTTTAACTTTGTAGCCAAACTAATAGAATTTGTGAAAAAATGCTGCGCGAAACCTTTTGAGCTAAATGCGTCGTTGTGTTATTCTGCTATTAAAACGGATATAGATAGGGTATTACTCCAAAAAGTGAGTGACGTATTACGTACGTATATAGGTACGTACTCGAAGCGATTTGGGAAAGTGTAATTTATTTGGTGCATGAATCAATAGAATTTGCAATGAGCCGAGATGACGTTATTGGGCAGACGGGAAGGTTTAGTAGGTCAGGTAGGTGGCACCGGGTCAGGCCGGGGCCTTCGCGTGGTGGTTTTTGTGCATAGGCGGTGTGCGCGCGCGCGCGGCCGCTTCGCTAATCTAGGTCAATGGTAGCCAAGTGGCACACAGGCGCCGGCCGCGCCGCTAGGGAGCCCGCTCCATCGAACGCCGATGCCGAACTAGGTCGTGCCTCCTGTCACTCCCTCCTACCCCGAAAGCCTCTTTTACTAACAACGTATTGCCTAACAAAATTAACTATAACGTTATTATAATTAAACCTAAAGGAACAAATTATCATTATCAACAAAAGAGCGCTGGCAGTTGTGTACGTCACTCGTCACTGAAAACCAGGATTCGATTTACGATTTATTCATGATACCTACTTGCCTTAAGATAAACAATCTTCATACGACTTTTTATTTAAAAACTCTGTTTTAACATTAAATGTGGCTTAAAATCATTGTAAATACAATAAAAACAATTACTCCCTTAATTGAATCCTTCTTTTAACCAGTAGTTTATTTATTTGATATGTAATTGAGTAAAAAGTATTTTAGATAACCAGCGGGTCTTAATCGCGATGAAATTGTAAAGGTTTACGATACCTTTTTTCTCCCGACGAATTGCACCGACCGTGGTCACGGGTTGACGTAAACCTTTACAATTTCATCGCGATTAAGACCCGCTGGTTATCTATACTTCTATATGTATACTAATATTATAAAGAGGAACGTAGGCTATATTTTATCCGGGTACGGGCAGTAATTCCCACGGGATGCGAGTGAAACCGCGGGAAAACGGCTAGTAAAAAATATGTGTACAAGTCGCGAAAGCTTAAAAACATTGAGTAAAAAGTCATATCAGGATTGTTTACCTTAAGTCCCTACTTAAATAGAATAGTCGACTGGTGTTAACATAAACTTATAACCGACTTTCAAAAGAGCAAGAGCTAAATGCAGCACGAGATAACCAAAATATAATAAGAAGCTGTTTCCCGCGGTGGCACCCGCGTCCCATGGGAACTACATCCTGTTGTTATGTACCGGGGACTACTACTAATGTAATACTGCCTGATACGAATAGCAATATAACAATGACGAAAAATATTTTTTTGTTTGTCGATACCATAAAAGCTCCGGAACTACTCAACACATTTAAAAATATCCTTTACGGATTCACGGGACGCAGGCGAAACCACGGAAATCAGCTTGTCTATACTAACACGATAAAGTGGAATCATATTGTTTATTTGTTTGTGCAATTATTTCACTGTTGGGAAGCTATAGTCTATCCCCAAGTAACGTAGGCTGTATTGTTCGGATAGTCGCGGAGCCTTTAGGATACAAACAAATAGATGTTTTCTCTTTATCATACTATTAGTACAGATTAAAAAGAAGTTGCACTGCATGTGTATATATATATATTGAAAGTATTTAAGAATTCCTATTGTTCTGGCTCTGTTCATTTGATCTAAACTTACCCTTCACCATGGTACAAACTTTCCTACATTCTTCGAACGTGACCAAAATTTTCAAAGACCAATCGTATTTTGATACCTAACAAAATTTAAGAGTGAACTGCATATTATCTTAATTATATTTACGGTACACCTTGTTAGATTGTCGTGGTCCCGGTTGGGAGAAGAGTTGGTCATATAACGAATAAACATTAAATTCTTATTCGTCTCATCTATTAAAGACTAGCTTCTGCCAGCGACTTCGTTCGCGGATCATGTCGCTTTTCGCCAGCGACAATGGGTCGTCAAAATCAAAGATCTGAAACGTCTGATGTCAAATTCTAAGAGCCCGGAGAAACAACGGGATGCGCGAGGGCAAATTTTGGTAAAATCCGTTCATAGATAATGTCTACACCCTATAACGGACCTATCTCCAAAATGTCATGTCTCTTACTTCAAAAACTTAGGACTTCGATACAAACTATCAACCCCTGTTTTGCACCCCTAGGGGCAGATTTTCGTTAAATCCGTTCTTAGGTAATGTCTACACCCTATAACGGACCTATCTGCTAAATTTCATGTCTCTTACTTCAAAAACATAGGACTTCGATACAAACTATCAACCCCCGTTTTACCCCTTAGGGGTGGAATTTCAAAAAAAATGTTTCTTAGAATATTTTTACACCCTATAAGGAATCTACCTGCCAAAGGAGATATCTAATTCTGGGCCTGAAAATCATTTTGCCTGTACAAGAATGAGATATGTACCAAAATAATCGTCTATTTTCCGTTATTTATATAATTTGAATCTTAATCTTATTAGCAATGGCCAAGTATATAAAATAATTCGATTTCTTTACATAAAAATTCTTACTAAATGTTAATGTCAAGTTGTCAACATGACAGATGTAATGTCAGTTATGGTGTTCCCTATATTAATGTATAAGTAGGTTCTCTTTTATTATTCATAATATCTTAAAAAAGAAGATGGTCGCCGAACCATTCGTAATAATGTGTTTTACTTTAATACTTTATTGCAATTTCAGATTATATCAAATCCACTATTAAATAGAACATTAACAAATGCATGCTGGCTAGGCCTTCAATAAACACAGTTTTTAGTTGAGGTTTTCAGTAAGACCAACAATGTATATGAACAAAAAAAATATCCTTTAATTTTTTTTTAACGCTTACTTACTGTATATTTTTTGCATTTTTTTTTAGGTAGGGTATCTTGCGGTTCAGCCGAGATGCTGAATTTTTTGCATAATTTACAAAATGTATTTATACTATTCCTTGTAACGAAACCATAGCTCGCTTTTAAATGCGGCAACGCCATCTAGTTATACAAAAGATAACATATACCGGGAACATTGAAAGCAAACATAACCTAAAATATAACATTGTCTGATTTTAACAATTTGGCCATTGCTGGGAGACGTGATATTCAGGCTCTTGAAACCTTCGTAAATACTCTAACTTATGGCCAAATTCCAGCCTTGTACATTCCAGGCCCAAATTTGTATGGATTTTAAGTTTCTCCTTTNTTTACAAAATGTATTTATACTATTCCTTGTAACGAAACCATAGCTCGCTTTTAAATGCGGCAACGCCATCTAGTTATACAAAAGATAACATATACCGGGAACATTGAAAGCAAACATAACCTAAATTATAACATTGTCTGATTTTAACAATTTGGCCATTGCTGGGAGACGTGATATTCAGGCTCTTGAAACCTTCGTAAATACTCTAACTTATGGCCAAATTCCAGCCTTGTACATTCCAGGACCAAATTTGTATGGATTTTAAGTTTCTCCTTTCAAGTTGGTAGGTGTTATAGTTTCCGAGATTTCATTATTAATCAGTGACTTGCCATACCCGGATAAAATATAGCCTATGTTACCCGCGGATAGTGTAGCTTCCCAACAGTGAAAGATTTTTTCAAATCGGTTCAGCCGTTTTTGATTCCATCGCGAACAGACAAACAGACAAAAATTTTAAAAACGATTGTTTTGGCTTCAGTAGCATACAAATAATGCATAACACTCATTTTTTCGAAAACATATTCAATGTAAAGACAGCTCTGTCTACAATTTTATTATATGTATAGATAGATAGATTTCAAATATTTTAAAGTCATTCAATAAAATACAAATAGGACCTTGAGTGATCTTGATTTTTAGTAGACACTGGAACACCTAAAACAGTCGTAAAGGGCGGCAAGGGCTAATAGGGGTGGGTGTGTAAGGGCGCGGGGGTGCTGCTCGCGGGCTGCAGCGCAGGTCATTGACCGGGCCGGGACGCCGGCGGCGCAGCTCGCTCCCGCCGCCAGGGGATGCCGATGAGCCAACTGTCGCACATCACACGACCGCTGTATACGCTCGTGTTCCACCTTACAGGGTGCCTCATATTCACAGTTATGTACATAACACGAGCAGAACAGGCTCGATTTTCCTTACTGTGACTGGAACTCTCTCACGCTTTATTGATTTGATTTGCGTCAGTATTAAATTACGAACTGCATCTACTAAATACAGAGGTGAATGAACTTAGATGTGGGGGTTAGTGCGTGCCATTTGTTCGCACGCATACGTTTGTTTGTCAAGCGCAACGAAATTTTTAATATTCGTACTTTTAATATTTTTACGTACAGTTACTCCTCAATATCTATATAGATGCCAAAACCACATAATTTAATTAATACGGGTAAAAGGAGAGCCGAAGGCCCGTCTCGTCTGTAGAGGGCGACAGCTGGCACGCGGCGCCGCGACCTTGCAGCGGCAGCGCCAAGGTTCCGACGGTCGTTGACCTCGCGCCGCGACGCTATCGACCGCCGTCGCCACGTCGCTCGATCCTCTGTGTAAGCCGTTCACTATCTCATAATAATTCATACAATGACGCACTCGATTCCAAAAGTCAAAGGAAAATCTTTGATACCGAGAATGCGTGGTCCGTGACCGGTCAGGCCGGTCGGCCAGGACGCTGGAGGCGGCGAGGACGCGGCGGCGGGGTGCACGGGCGGCGCGGGCGCGGCCGACGACCGCTGCGTCTCACCTGCCCACATCCAGCCAGCCGCTCCCCTCCCCCGCCTATACTTTGACAATATGTACACATCTAGATTGACACATCACTCCTTAAATGCACGGATTCTTTGTTTTCACAGCTGAACAAAAGCCTTAATTTGCAGTGCAAAAAAAAAACTTTTTGTAGGAAGGGAATGCTTCTAGTGACGGTATACAGGGTAATGAATCAACAATTTTGGACGGTTGCTTCTTTTCAATTTTGCACAACTTGCATTTACATAATTATATTGGTTGTCCGTATTTGGGCCATCTCACGATGGCGGGTATAGGCCGTCTTCAGGCTTACATGCGAACAAATATAGATTCGATCCAGTGAACAGTATGATAGCCAAATCCTTAGCGACGCCTAAACGGGACGGTGACTAGTCGAACAAAACATTCAAAAGCAATAGTTACTTTATACGGTAGTTAAATTAAATATTACTATAAACGTTCAGACCTTATTTTTTAAAACCGGAGACCTTAAATAATTTATAATATTTTTAATAAGAAATTATAAAATTTCCTGCACTATAACTTAACTTACAAGTTAGTGTCAGTACCTGTGACCGGTGGGTCTGTGGGCGGTGAGTTTCGGGTGGCTCATCGTCCTTCCGTCTCCTGAGAGACGACAGGCCCGTGTCGGCGGCGCGCGTTGTTCCACGCGCTCCTCAGAGAGTGTCAGCAAACCCCTGCGGGGCCCACTAGGGCCAGAGCCCGTCGGGGCTGCGGGTTGTTCGAAAGAGTTACCGCGGCCCTGGCACACAAAGGGCTCCCGAAGGAACACGGTGGGTTTTAGTCAGTAAAAGTCCGACACTCCCTTCCGCTGTCACCCACAGCGGGAGGGGTCATACTGATGATTTCCCATCGATAAAAAAAAAGTACCTGTGACCGGTATTAGGTTGCGCACGTGCGGGACAGATACACGTTGAGACGAGATGGTGCTATCACTATCACGCCCCTCCCCCGCTCCGAAATAATAGATAGGTTATGAAGACTACTTCATCTCTCTTATTAATGTTAAAAATGCGAAAATAATAATGTCTGTCTGTCAGACTTTTACGACAAAACTACTTAACTGATACATTAAATTTGCTACACAGATAGTGAAGACCTTTAGAAAGGACATGGCTACGCTACCGGGACGTGTGCGGGGGTCAAGCTGTGGGGAGCAGCTAGTCAACTACAGTAGAACCTCTTTAAGTCGAACATCAAGGGAGAGGCCAAAAAATTCGAGTTATAGAGTTTTCAACTTATAGAGAATTTCGACTTAGGTGGATTTTGATTCGACATAAAGAGTTTGTGGTTTATTCTTGTAAATTTTGAGTTAGAGAGGTAAAATAAATAAAAATTCAAGTTGCAGAGGTGACAAACATATTTTTTTACTAACATGTATTATAAATGAACGTTAGGTATTTCAAATCATTTTAAAATAAAAAATATGGCGTTAAAAAAGTCAGTAATTTTGTTTTTTTTTTGCTTTAGATAATTTGGTTGTTCTCTATCTATAGCATCGTCTAATCTATAAAGACCTGAAAATTCTTCTTCTTCAGAGTTACTCGTTTGTTCTATAAAATAACGTATGGTATTCAATGCGGTTCGCGCCTCTTTGATGGAAACCCATGGAGCGCATGTACTATTCACGTCTNGTTAAAAAAGTCAGTAATTTTGTTTTTTTTTTGCTTTAGATAATTTCGTCATCAGATAATGTCCCAGCAGTCATCTAAATGTTATCTAAGAAACAATAGTGTACTCACATAGTCGGCAAGTTCTTAAAGTCGGTAACTTATTTTTCTTTGAACAATAGAGGTACAAATGATCGAATTGTAAGGGTTGTAAAATAAAACGTTGCTATGTTCGAGATGCAGAGGTCAAATTTATTTTTTCGAATTATAGAGGGAAAATAGGTACCAAAATGGCTTGGACGGACTCGGTGATTATT
>NWSH02000050.1:168203-179557 GCA_002382865.2 Heliothis virescens | reverse complement strand
GGAGGCGCTGGAGGCGCGCGGGCTGGCGGCGCTGGTGCCGCAGCTGCGCGTCACGGCGCAGCTGCAGCGCCAGCTGGCCGCCGAGCCGGCGCCGCACGCGCTCTACCGCTGGATCAAGGTACCGCCGCGCTGCGAAATGCTGCCTCTCCTACTTTCGACTGAAACTATTTGTGTTCAATGTGTACTAGTAACTATCATTTACCTATTTTGGAAACTGTTCACAAAATACAGTTATAATATTTTTCCTATTCTTCTACTGGTTGAGCCTTAGTGCTATCTATCACAATAGTACCATACATTTAACATTATTCAAAACTAGCTTCTGCCAGTGGTTTCACCCGCTTCCCGGGGGAACTACTTCCCATACCCATGTAACAAGTACCTTTACATTATTCTGATATGTAAGCTATATTACTACCAATTTTCATCAAAATCTTAAGCGTTTATAATATTCGTGGATTCTCAAGGCGCTGTTTATCAATACACTAGCTACTGCCAGCGGTTTCACCCGCGTCCCGGTGGGAGCTACTCGGCGCACCCGAATAAAAAGTAGCCTATTATAGCCTTCGCCTCGATAAATGGGCTATCTAACACTGAAAGAATTTTTCAAATCGGACCAGTAGTTCCTGAGATTTGCGCGTTCAAACAAACTCTTCAGCTTTATAATATTAGTATAGAAGTATAGATATAGATATCAATTCAAACCTATCTGTAAATACTGGAAGGTAGCAAGTTTTAATTAAAGAATATAAGAACTTGTCAAATCAAAACCGATCCTGATATCAGAAACACTGCCACCTTTAGCTGAAGACTATGTTCAAAACCACGAGGGAAGCAATTGATAGCAACTAGTGGCAGCTGGTAGCAATAATGTAGCAACTTTCTATATGTACTTCGAGGGATATTATCAGGACTGACAGCCATTCGGAGGCACACGTCCTTATCCATTGATTATCGTCCACCCCTATTCCATTTGATCCATACTTCGAGAGACACCTGTATAGGCTAGTCTCGTACTGAAGATTACGTGTGGCAGGCCAACGTGGAGCCGTCGGTGCGGCAGAACGCGGCGTTCGTGTCGACGCTGGTGGCGCTGGTGGCGGAGCACGTGACGGCGGCGGCGGGCGCGGGCGCGGCGGGCGCGGGCGCGGACAAGGCGGCGCTGGAGCGCGAGAAGGCGCTGCTGGAGGCCTACGCGCCGCTGCTCACGGCGCTGCTGGAGGGGCAGCCGCACCTGCAGCTGGCCGCCGTGTACGCCGTGCAGGTGCACGCGCACCACCACCGCTACCCCAAAGGTACCGGAACTATTCATTAGCTTGTGTTGTGCTCGCTAACACCATTGATAGACTACATCATCATCAACTTTGCTGCCCTGTTCTCAATTTTATTTGGGGTCGGCGCAATATGTTTTTGCTACCACTTCTCCCTGTCACTCGTCATACTGACATTCACTCCTTTCTTACTCATCTCTCCCTCTCCATCCATCTTCATTCATACTTAGCATACTTTTCGTTGCATGTGCTCAACCCCTCCTCATAACATGCCCATACCATGATATTTACATAATAGATAGAATAGATAGAATATTCTTTATTTGTACACCATCAGGACAAAACAATACAGGACAATACAAACAAATATGATGATGACAAAAGGCGGTCTTATCGCTAAAAAGCAATCTCTTCCAGACAACCTTTGGATGGAATTAGATTGTAGAAGAATTTGTAACGGGGCAGTTCATGGCATACACTGAGAGATAAATATATATATGTCACGGTAAATGTGAATATTGCGGTAATTATGTATAATTACCGGGAACTATGCGTAATTACCTGNAATAGAATATACTTTATTTGTACACCATCAGGACAAAACAATACAGGACAATACAAACAAATATGATGATGACAAAAGGCGGTCTTATCGCTAAAAAGCAATCTCTTCCAGACAACCTTTGGATGGAATTAGATTGTAGAAGAATTTGTAACGGGGCAGTTCATGGCATACACTGAGAGATAAATATATATATGTCACGGTAAATGCGAATATTGCGGTAATTATGTATAATTACCGGGAACTATGCATAATTACCTGTGCTCGTGGTAAAGGTGATAAAAACTTTCAAATTAATCACATTTACCGGCAATTATATAAAATTACCGCACCCCTTTGGTAGATGTAGTCAATAATGAAATCAAACATCGGAATCTAAAATAAAAACAGTTCAAATGAAATCAATATAAATTAAAATGTCCTAAGTATTGTGTATAATAATGCGTATTATTCCGAAAGTTTATTTATGGTGAAAAAAAAAGTCCTAAAATAATAGCTGAAAGTTAGGTTTTAATGACAGAAACGAATTGCTGTAAATTCGACTCCACGTAGTCTTGTCTGCCCTACCCCTAGAGTGTAATTCAAAATCGCGTAGGCGCGGAGGGGCGAGGCGGGCCGCGAGTTGAGGAGCAGGTGGTTGTAACACCCGCCACCGCGGCTGAGGCTGGCCGGCACCGCCGGCCAGCAAGCCGAAGCTGCGGTGGTGAGCGTTAGACCTATCTGCGACGATAAACTCGCGTGGGACCGCCGGAGCCCCGCAGCGCCGGAGCCGTGACAGAAAACATCCTGCTGCAAAAAATTACAAGTTCAGAATCAACTTAAATTAGGACTTTTATTGAAAACGGTTTTATGTCTTACGTCTATTATTAAATGTTATACTTATGACAAACGAATTTAGGACATATTGGGTCTTAATATAAAAACCACCTAGATTTCAATCCTTAACGAGAGTATTCTCTCAACATTTACCACGGTCGGGCGGGAGTTTTATATAATTACCGGTAATTGTGAATAATTAACTACATTTACCATGTGCGTTGGTAATTATCTATAATTACCGGTAATTATAGATAATTACCGATTGCTTATATTTACCGTAACATATACACATACACAGAATAGAGAAGATAAATAAATAATAGCAATAGATATGATAGAAATTGGAAAGTATACAGCGTGGTGTCAGAATTAACAAGCAAAGTAGTGGTCTTTCACCAGTTTTTTAAAAACGGCAAGTGACTGCGCGCGTCTAATAGTAAGTGGCAATGCATTCCACAGTCGTTCCGCTTGTACCGTAAAGGACTTGTCATAGAATGATGTCGAGTGCATTTATGAATATACCCGCTTTACATTCCCCGAACAAGCGCGTCATATTACTGTTTATGTCTCAAGTTAAGATAAATTATTTTTCTAAATACAATATGTTATGATTACCCCGTCAGACTCATAAGGATAATTTAGGTTAGGCAATCACAAGACCAAATAAATTATACAACGTTATAGATCTATCATAGCAACAATAATAATGAATTTTGAAATACATATTATTTGAGTGCTACAATTTCCCTTAAAATAGACAAAAAAAAGTGATTTCTGTGGTATTTTATTTATAAGTGTATCGGTTATTGTGTTTTGTAGCTTTGAGATATGCCGACAGACGGCACCGCACATTCTCAAAGGCGTCGCCGCCCGCGGCACGTGTAACATAAATCAGTAGGCAATTTACTAGAGACGCACTTTTTTTGCGATATATCGATTTTATTATCGACATGTATCATTTCATTATTGTGTTCAATGGTGACTTGAATAACTTACATGAGATAGAGTTATCTATCTATACTTATAATAAATCTGTAGAGAGGTCAATTCTGTACATGAAATATATTTCCAAAATAACTATCAGGGGGTGATTAGGGATCGATACTGATGCCAAAACTGCAATCAGTAGAATTTTTGTCTGTCTGTCTGTCCGTCTGTTTGTCTGTATAACCGTTATAGTAACAAAAACTACTGGACGGATTTTAACGAAACTTGGTACAATTATTATTCATACTCCTGAGCAGGTTATAGTATACTTTTCATCACGCTACAATCAATAGGAGTAGAGCAGTGAAGTGAAATGTTGGGAAAACGCACTGTCGCTGGCATAAGCGACATGATCCGCGAACGAAATCGCTGGCAGAAGCTAGTTACACATAATAACGTACTGGGCTTATGAGGCGAAGTTCGGAAAATAATACAATTCAAAAAGTGTTAAACACGAATTAATATTACAAAGTAGACGAATCGTTACCGTTCTAATTAAAAATCTATGGTCTGTTCGCGATAGGAATAGAAAGAAGTTTAATAAGGCTCTTTTAGGCGTCCACTTTAAAATAAAATTACAACAAAAATGATTACGCTCCAGATTGATGTGGAAAAAAAATAATTAATTTAAATAACAGCCGTCACGCTTAATTGTACATATTTAAACTATCTTCTCTCTGAAATTACAAGATTTCCATTTAATATCGTTTATTTTGACATTCTGTTGTCGTGTCGACGTTAAAAAAATCTAAAAGAAGCAGGGGTAGAGAGTACGGGGAATGTTTTCACGTCACTGTAAATTTTCTCAGACAGTCTCATACCAAGTCACGAAATGTATAATATCGGAAATTTTCGTTTAGTTAATTTGTGGAATCATAAAGCAAGGAACGCATAATTAATCTTATTTAACCTACCGACCTTATGAAATTATAAGGCTTTCATTTAATAATATTTTTTGTAATATTCTGTCGATGTCTTAAATCTAAAAGAACCAAATGTTTCACGTGATTCTACCAAAACTAAAATCTTACTGTATCTCTTTCATAAACTGTGGCAGTACTTACGTATTTTTTTCATTTTGGGAGGTTTTGTCAAATATGCTATTTTCACCGAATGAAAATATTATAATTCTTTCATTTCAAATAGTTTTAACCATTTTTCTTTTTTTTAAATCTTGAATAATAGGTATGGGTATGAAGGGTTGTGCCCGCCAACATGGGTACCTACATATAGAATTATTTTTTTTACTTCATGTATTAACTTATTAATTTTGTATAGAATTGGTTCTTCAAACCATACAGACAGGCTAACGTTGCTGGAGAGTTTGTTCCACCATTTCTTCTTCTCTACTCTATCTTATTTTACTCTACTATCCCTAGTAAATAATTTTACAGTTTGGTGGTGTATTTATATTAATCATCTAGCGTTATAAATTGTTAAAATTGGTTTGTTGAAAACAATAATGTATTGCCATTGTGATAATATTGATAAAGTTGTTTCATTTCGTTTTTATTAATAAACTGATTGTTACTAAACACTGTTGTTTCACGCCATTCGCCTCGTGACGAGTACATAGATAGGAAATAATTTACTGTATGCAATACATATTATTTATTAAAATTATTTGAACTTAACTTGAAACAAAAGGTTTATTACTCCTGCTTCTGCGAGCCTCTTTTTTCTAACGTTATCGTGAACAGGGTATAGGTCAGGAATAATACCTTCATGGGGCAGACGGGGTTTTCTTTACATATTGTACTATAATACCAACTACACTAAATGTGCAATTTGGCGTTTCGAACTAAATTGAATTCGAATAAAATCGGAAATCTCAACAGCAAATCTTGTATTGATATGAAGACTTACAAACATTTTATCGCTCATCATCCTTCTATTTGCCTAACCTTTTCCCAACTAGGTCCCCAGGTTCCCCAGGGTCAGCAGTCTAACCGGATGCAGCTGTGTACCAGTGTTCGACACGGAGCGACTGCCTGTCAGACCTCCTTAAGACAGTTACCTGGGCAACCTTATACTAAGGTTTAGATTGATCATTCTGGCCTCTGACTACCAGTAACGACTCCCAAAAATGTTCAAATTACAACCAGACTCACCAATTTAACGTACTTTCCGAAACACGGAGCGACTCATCATGAGAAGAACCCACCTGGCGCCATGCGATGTTAGACCACGCCCGGCAGTGGGTATACGGATAGATAGATCAACCCACGCCGCTGTTACTGAGCCACTAGCTCTTCATCTCAGATTATAAAACGTCGTGAATAATTTGAGCATTAAAGCAAAGTAAAACTTATCTTGGAAAGAGCTATTTCCAGATGTTTCTGACTTGTGCTATTGTTGGCTAGAAACGAACCGACGAACCAAACTAGTTTTTTCTTAGTGTTGTGTAATAAGATTGTTGGTTTATTTGTGCGACTTTGGCGACACCCATTCCCGTAGTTATTTAGTAGCACAAAGCAGCCCGAACGAAGTCTAGAAGTTGATAAATGGGAGACAGCTTGCCGGGACTGCTAAAGCAGATACGACAAGAAAACAAGTTAAAAAGTTTGGTTCCATAGCAGGCAGTGGCTGACAGTGTCGTGTGTGTTGCAGGCATGCTGCTGCGCTGGTTCATGTACCTGTACAACCTGGAGGTGTGCGAGGAGGACGCCTTCCTGCGCTGGCGCGAGGACGTCACCGACGCTTACCCCGGCAAGGGCGAGGCGCTGTTCCAGGTACCCACAGCGCGTCTAAACTAAACAGAGTGTTGGTGATGAGGTATAGCAGACAGGTTTCTAGTGCATTACATTAACTTGCAGGTGAACACGTGGCTGACGTGGCTGCAGCAGCAGGAGTCGGAGGACGAGGAGGCGGAGGACTAGCTGGCCCGGTCGCCAGGTCGCTCGGCCGCCGGCTGCTCGGCCGTCGGTCGCTCGGCCGCCGGCCGGTCGGCCGCTCGGCGCGAGAGCCGCACCGCTTTTATTTCGCGCTCATCTCATTATATAAATATAATTAAGCCAAATAGTTGAACTACCTACGTTTGTTACCCTTTAACGCTAGACGCGCCGCGCGCTCGTGTCGCCGTCGGCGGTTCCAGTGTTAAATAGGACAATTTTTAGGTTACTACGTAAACGAATATTAGTATCTCGAGATAATTTTTTGTAGGCCTTTTACTCGATTTTGATACTTTTTACAAATGTATACAATGTATAGTGTTCGTTTGGACGTATGATTGCACCCCGATCTGCCCCTCTCTGCAGTGAGCGTGTTTTAGTTGAAATTGTAAAAAATATATATATACGAAAAACTTAAATCAATTTTTATTAATAATATCATGATGATCATTTATTTTCAATGCTAAATGGACTTAGTGATAACTGTAAGAATGCTTAAATTTCATTGTATTATCAAATTTTAGAATTTTGTAACTAGATAAATAAAAACTAAAAAAAGCCGTCAGGCATAAGAATGTATGTTGAGTGAGTTGTAATAAAGTTGTGAAATGATGATGCTAATGCAACATAAAATCAGTAACATTGGTCAATATGTATTCAGGATGAAAAATAAACTTCAGTGTAATTTATTACAAAAACAGATACGAGTTTCATTTTACGAAGAATTAATAAATTAAATATTAATACTGATTAGTACTTCGCCTATATGAATTTAAGAAGCACATCATACACCTAGAAAATTTTTAAAACAATGGTTGTCAAGCTACCGATATTTTATCGCTTGGACATGAAACTTGGAACGAGTAGATATGGCGTGATCCCCATGTGTTGTCTCTCTCCGGTCCGTCATGCAGGAGTGAGGGCCCTGGACGCGAACGCGAACGTGCCACGTGACGTTGCGCGGTACGGCGACACGCAGCGTAATGTCTGTAATTCGCTTCGCGTTCGTGGTTTTTCCACGCAGGCTGCACCCTTAGAACTGTACCTATATTCAATTTTTTTTAGTGCTGAGAGAATGTAATTGTATTATAACGATTCGGAAAAATAAAGAATCACGACAATGATCATTATCTTTTTACCTGTATTAACCAGAAACATAATTCGAGCCTTTTCAGGAAGAACGTCGTAACCACCAAAACATCCAAAAACTATTATAGGCACCTTATAATAAGGTGTAAAATCAGTTGTTTTCGCGGTTAATATTAAAACAGTATTTTTGGATTTTTTGGCGGGTACGACGTTCTTCCTGAAAAGGCTCGATATGTTTTGCGAGTGTGTTTATACATATTCCTAGTACTCTTTAAAGCCTAAACAGCGTGATGGATTTTAGCTTGAGATTTGTCGTCCCAGAGAACTTTTTTACACAGATAGCCTTAGCTTCCTAATAGTGCAATAATTTTTCAAATATGTTCAGTAGTTTTTAGGGTACAGACAACAGCAGGTCAACAGTCAACGTATACGAATCTGTCAAATTTTACCAATCGAACATTAACCTACCTCCATGTGATAAGGTTGAAAATCGATTACAGAAATTTTACAGATTGTGGTAACTTGATGTGCTGTCGACTGTACAAACAAACAAAATAATGTTTCCGCTTTATTATATTAGTAGGTATGGAAGCTTTACTATATTGATATGACTTCGATTTAAAAATAAACTGCAGCTGAACATCAATGGAAATACAATTACTTGTGATTGAATCATTATTTTAAGTAGTGGTTTATTATTGTTGCTCTAATAGTAGCGTAGCGCGGCTGCTGTCCCCGAAGTCTCGGGTTCTATTCCCCGGGTCGGGTTTCGGGGTCTTCGTAGATTTTATAAACTTTCATAAAGCAACACTTAATCGGAAGTTGGCAGTGTTACACCCCAGTGCATGAGATGGCATGTAAAGCAGTCGTCCCCAAATACTATTTTAACAATTCCACATGTGAAAGCATCAGGTGTATTTGAATAAATTGTGACACCAGGGCTTGTTGTGTGACTATGGCTCATAGCACTCATGAACTCGAAAAGCTAGAGCCGTTGAGTATTTGTATGAAACTCCCTGCATTTGTATGTAACAAGCCATCGTAACATAATCGCCTCACCTCTGACCAGCTCACAAAGTGCAGTGTGTTCCTCCATGTGTGCTGTTCTTTGACCCTAAACCTACAGATCATGCAGATCTGGGTTAATATCTATCTATTGTTCAGGTTATGGCCATATTCCATGCTGATGTGCATAATTAAATTAAATAGTAAGTTTGTGGTCGGTATGGGGTAAATAAATAAACAAGGTTTCTCACATGAATTTATTTGAAATCAATAACTTCTACAAGAAACGATGCAGCTACCTGAGATATAAATTAAATCTTCCAGCATTGTTATTGGTTTGTATCTTACATGGGTATTTTCTTATGCTTGAAGACCACTATGTTCCAGTATAATGGGTGCTAAAATCAATGAAACAGATATTAAAATATAACTTAAAGACAATCCTTTCAATCAAAGATGTGCTAACAGTTAATTCTAGATAACCAACCTTATTCGGAAACATCAAAGTTTTAGTAATCACTAGAATTGAGATTTAATCGCTTTCACCAAATCAAAACTCATGGCAACTGAAGGTAAAGGTCTGATTAAAGTTATTTAAACAGCAAGCTTAATAATACTCATCATATAATATCTTACATAATATACATAAGTTTAACAGCTCATGGAAACAGATAGGTATACCTAATAATAAAAATTAACTAACCTATTTGACAAAAACAAACAGCTTCCAACAATTTTTTCAAACTGCAGAATAAGTCTGCGTACCTATGATATTAGGGGCTATTATGAACTTGGACAATTAACTTACCCACTCTGATGGCAGCACAAAGTATAGCGAAAGTTATCACGCTACTGATGGTATTCTCACGCGCTTGGCGCTTTTCTTCCATGGGGTCGACTCTTTCTCCATATGGTAAGCGGAACATGATTTCAATTTTAGGTTATTTACCTATTAGATTACTATTCTCAATCAATTATCTTCTTGTCAACTGTTTGTATTCTCATGGCTCATACAAACAGAAAAATTAAAGACTCATTCGACCAGTCCGTCCGTCAGAGCCAGAGCGCTACTAGTTTCGTTTGATGTTGCCATTTTATTAAATTCACCGAGAAAAGGGGGAGTTAATAGATTTTAATCCTACTATAAATATTATAAATGTGAATTATAGAGTGTGTCCCTCAAAGTATACTCATCAAAACCTTGAGCCTTGAGCCATATTCTGAAGTGAAAAGGTTGGTAAATGACCCGACCCACACCCCTATTCCATTTGATCCTTAATTAGAGGGACACCTGTATACTATATTGAATGGCCATGCGCCGCGCCACCACATAAAGACAAATATAATATAATATATAATATAAATCATTTTTATTCTCTCTTCACAAGGTGGTCTTAAAGCTAATAAATTACAGTATTGATAATCTTACACCTATGTGAGAGACTGGTGCCTGAAGTAGGTATTAGAAAAAACCTGTACCGCAGCAAAAGTTACAGCAAGTATTCCAAATATCCTTCAATATGTCATTCTTTGACCTTTTTTCAAACGAAGATATTACTCCAAAAAAAGTGGTACTGCCGTTATCTATCCATGGTTCCATATTGGAAATTTTGTGTAGATTTCAAAACTGTGCTTAGATTTTCTATTCAACCATTATTTACAGAGTTATTGATAAACAAAGTGAACGAGATCGTTTTTGCTTTGATTGACAATAATTCCTTGGAAAATCATCGTACAAACTATTCGGTTACATCAAATCAAAGCGCATAAAATTTTCAAAAAAAGCTTTGGAGTGAGATAAAGAAAAAAAAAATTTTTATGAACTTGTAGCTTTCCAAAGTTGAAAAAATTCTGTAATTTTTTTCTTTCCCTGATTTCTTTAGTGTTATTCCAAAACTAGTGATTTAAAAAAAGAATCATGGATAGATTTGAAAACTAGAATCTTGAATCTATAATTTCCTGGATTTCTTTTTGCTGTACGATCATTTTCCTTGGAGATTTCTTGAAAATTCCATAAGAAAATCGTCCATGAAAAAATATCCTTACATTTTTGTGAGTAGTGTATATGTATGAAGGTACATACTTTATATGCTATGGCTCAGTAATAACTAGCATGACACTTTTCTATTGTATGTATGTATGTACATACTTACAATCATTATGTAACTATTTTTATAATTCAAAGTGCTCCTTCAGAACTCATTTTTAGGGTTCCGTAGTAAACTAGGAACCCTTATAGTTTCGCCATGTCTGTCTCTCCGTCCGTCCGTGGATAATCTCAGAGACTGTCAGCGCTAGAAAGCTGAAATTTGGTACCAATATGTAAATCAACCACGCCTACAAAGTGCAAAAATAAAAAGTGGAAAAAATTGTTTAATTAGGGTGCCTCCCCTACACTTTTTTTTGAGATTTTTGAGATTATTGGTATAAGCGTAATAGGCCTATAATTATTTTTATCTAATGTGCTTTTACTTTTATGAAGAGGCTTAACTATTAAATATTTTAATTTTTCAGGGAAAACTCCATCCACAATTACTACTTTTCCGCATTTTATAATTTCATGAAAACACATGCTAGCAGATAACGAAAACGGTAAAGGGAATAAATTATTCATGTTCTGAGATGATTATTAAGATAGATTTAAAATAATTTTAGATTTTGATAAAATTGTTAGAATAAAAAGAGGTTTAAGTTTAGTATTAGATCTTTTTATTCTTATATAAGTTTATT
>NWSH02000050.1:145499-160627 GCA_002382865.2 Heliothis virescens | reverse complement strand
TTGCATTGGTACTTGCCTGACCTGGAATCGAACCCACACACTCATACTTGAAAGGTTGGTGCTTTACCCACTAGGCCACCACGACGTTAACATACATACATACAACATATAACATACAACATAGTCATAACACAATGAAAAATCATCTAAATAAGTATGAAAATAACGAATTTTCTGACTTCTATAACTTGGTTTACATCGATCCTACAGCTTTGGTGCCATAGTGACTATTGCTCCAAATAGCTTCTTCTAAACGTACGTACCATTTTTTTTTTTGGCTTTGAAAAAAGGCCCAAATAAATGATGTCCTTTGACAGATTGTGGTAACTCAATGTGCGCCACTTAATCCATCCTATTTACCCCATAAATCAATCCCCTCATCAAGTCATCACTATGTAACAAACAACACTCTGTGAGTGACCATGGTACTGGAGGTCAGTGCAGTCACTAGTCTGAAAGGTGGCATACATTTTTCCTTAAGGTGCATGCGAAAGTATGGGTAATGGATACTGAGCAGAACTGGGAAGCTGAGGAGGGATTGGGTACCATGGGCAAAGGTAATACATGGGAAAGGAACTGGTAAATGAGGAGTACTTGACCAACCAAGGGCAACGGGCAACTTGGCGTACTTAGGGGCGCCAGGTTGCCCGGGTAACTGGGTGTGGAGGTCAGACAGGCAGTCGCTCCATGGAAAACACTGGTTCTCAGCTGCATCCGGTTAGACTGGAAGCCGACCCCAAAATAGTTGGGAAAAGGCTATGCAGATGAACTGGGATTGTACAGACGACAGGGTGTCAACCCTCCCGCATTTGTCGAATTTTACCAGTCGATCATTAAACTTCCACTATTGTGATAAGGTTGAAAAACTATTGCTGAAATTTGACAGATTGTTCTATGTCTGTACACAAAACCTTCATATTTTTTTGTTAAATGACGTTTGCAATAAATTTGCTTGGAGAGTGAATTTTTAAGTCTTACCTGCAAAACTCTAGTACGTGTATCCTCAACCAAAGCACGTCGTGCGAGTGCGGTGCGGGGGGGTTTCTTCGCACAACCACGAGTTTTATCCCCCTCCCGTCTCTTACATACACATGTTTGTTTGTATCGAATAGGCTCCAGATTTACTAAACCGATTTCAAACATTCTTGCACTGTTAAGAAGCTACGTTCTTTGCGCTGAACATTTTTTTTTTTTTTTTTTTTTTTTTTTGATATCGGGTTGGAAAATCCTCATGGAGACCCTTCGCCCTTGGGGAAGGGTGAAGGGGACTGTCAGACTCTTACTGACTAAAAACCAACCCGTGTTCCTCATGCACCCATGTGTCGAAGGGGCGGGTATCGCCGAAGCATTCATCCTACCCCCCGACGGGTGTTGGCCCGCCAGATGGTCAGGCGGGCCCCGTCACCCACTGCGGCCGTCACCCCGGCCGCAGGACTCCAGTATGAGGCGCGCGCGGAACACGACGCCGCCGCCTCGAGGCCTGCTGCTGGTCGGACGGCAAGACGCCCCTAGTCTGCCGTCCGCAGGCCGCGCCCTACGGTGGCCGGAAGTCGGCCACCCTACGACGCCCAGNNNNTTTGCGCTGAACATGGGCTATGTTTTATCCGGGTCCGGGAAGTAAATCCATCGGGACGCGGTTGAAATTTATTGCGTAGAACGGCTAGTGAAGAATATAAAATTGATTATGAATAATTACAACAGCAACATCATATAACTCAATGAAGTCGTTTTTTTTATTATCAAAAATAAACCGCAAATGCCGAGCGAACACGTGAGAAAATCGCAAATCTTGCAACATTTTTTTTTATTATTTTACTATCAGAAGTTTCTAAGTCTTGTAGAAAAAAAACCGGCCAAGTGCACGTCGGACTCGCGCATGAATGGTTCCGTTCCATTATTGTCTATGAAAAATAAACGTACCTACTACCTACAATTAGCCAAAACACGAACATTTCTCGGCAACAAAAAATAACTGTATTCCGTTCAAACCAATTTTGGTTGATAGTTTTTATTAAGGTTTATATATAACATATATTTTTTTTTAGATTTTTCACATTGGTAGTTTAGAAATTACGGGGGGGGACACACACATTTTAGCACTTTGAAAGTGTCTTACTCTGAAATTATTGACTTTGAGAAGAAATGGTTTTAGAAACCTCAATCTGATTTTTAAAGACCTATCTATAGACACCTTACAAGTATAGGTTAGATGAAAAAAAAAATTGTTTCAGTTTCATGTATGGGGAGCCCTCCTCTATTATTATGTTTTTATTATTTTTGCATAAGAATCGTAAAGCGGTTAATGTAATACATCTACATACCGAGTTTGAATTATGTAGTCTTAATAGTTTCGGAATAAAATGGCTGTGATATACGGACAGACAGACAGACATGACGAATCTATAAGGGTTCCGTTTTTTGCCATTCGGCTACGGAACCCTAAAAATGCATCTACCCGTTCTCGATAAATTTTCAAAGACATTAATTTTGAGTCACTTGAAAACCCTATTCCAATACGAAAGCGCAGTGCCTTGACTGTGGCCGAGCGTAGGGTTGCTTCTTACAATTAAATATTAAGTAGGGAAATAAAGTTACGGTTATTTTAAGATTGAAATATTGTATTAACCATAATATCTATATTGACATATTTCATACATTCTCATATGTAATCAAACATAATGTTTTATACTTCTGCTTCCTAAATATTTGTAATTTACTTTTAAAGTAAATTAAAATGTTCTCATTTTTAAAGTCACTCTTAAAGTAGATAGGATAGGAACTATAAGTACGACGTGTCTTCATCTCTAGGTAAAAAGAAAAACAATCTTTATTTTTTCTTTTACTTGGATTGGAGGTAGATGTACAGCACATAACCGGCCGGACTAAAGATGTGCCTGGTGGCAATATTCCCACTGCCGGCAATAATCCCAATATTCCCACTGCCGGTAAAATACCAATATTGCCGGCAACATTGGCAATATTACCAATGTTGCCTATCAAATAAAACTAATATATTTTATTATTACATTAGCTATAATCATCGCTTAGTTACATTTGTGTTGTATATTGACTATACAATATTTGAAATACGCACACACGTGTCCTGCAAAAAGTTAAAACACAATATTATAAGAATAAATATCCGTTCCTAACCCCAAAAATGCGACCGCGAATAAAGATTATGTAGCACTTTATTACCAGTACAGAAAATAATAACAATCTATGAATAACAATAAAGATAATCCCTGTTGCCCCTTTGTTGCGAATTTCACGACTAGTTCCCGGGGGCCCAGTAAGTGAGCTGGCGAGTCTCCACCTGCCATTTTTACATGTATTATATTAATACATTGTTATCGGCCGGTGCCGTAGTCCCCATAGTTTCCCATATCCTAGTCCATCAACATCCCATCACAATAGCCCAAGTAGCGTATTCCATATTTAGCAATAGTTTAGCACAGAACCGGGGATTGTCCTTGGGTACATTTCTATAGTGTATACAGGGATAATCGTCGGTTTTGTGTCGCCATTACTTTCATTAAAGTTGTCTCAAAAGGGCTTTAGCGTGTTGGCTTCGGCCCCACGTTCGCCTTTCAAAAATCCTGGACTCTATAGCCCCGTGGTCCGGTTAGAGACATACAAGATAATGTACCCCGCAGGGCATCTGAGGCGGATGACTGGGAGTAGCGACCCCGCGGGTACTGAGTGCTCCAGGGAGAGTATACTGTCCCTCACCTCCGGCTTGCCGGAGTGAACGATGACGGAGGACAGGTCTCCCACCTCTGGCTTGCCTTCATTGGCCGTCCAGAGTGGAGTCGCTAGAGTAGGGTTAGTAGCCCTACTCGGAGGGTGGGTACCTCGTGGTACAAGCGCGTGATCTGAGTTTAAAGTCCTGCGAGGCATCTTCACCCTTCAGCCGCTCACGTCCCTGTTGCCCCCTTGTTGCAATTCTCGCGACTAGTTCCCGGGGGCCCAGTAAGTGAGCTGGCGAGTCTCCACCTGCCATTTTCTCATGTTTTTACTACATTGTTATAGGCCGGTATTTACTTAATTGTTGTTATAGCGGCAACAAAAATACATAATTTGTGAAGATTTCAGCTTTCTAGCTATCACGGTTTATGAGATACAGCCCGGAGACAGACAGATAACGTAGTCTTAGGGTCCCGTTTTACCCTAAAAATAAAAAATATATATTAAGGGGTATTCCCACACAAAAAATGTGTGAAACCGCAAATTATAACTTTGTTATTCATATATTTGTATGAAAAACAAAAATGCCGAAAAATGTTTGTATTTTGGCTAGTTGTAGGTAATAGATAGGTACGTTCATTTTTTATAGATAATGGTAAGGAACCCTTCGTGCGCGAGTCCAACTCNTAAAAAATATATATTAAGGGGTATTCCCACACAAAAAATGTGTGAAACCGCAAATTATAACTTTGTTATTCATATATTTGTATGAAAAACAAAAATGCCGAAAAATGTTTGTATTTTGGCTAGTTGTAGGTAATAGATAGGTACGTTCATTTTTTATAGATAATGGTACGGAACCCTTCGTGCGCGAGTCCAACTCGCACTTGACCGGTTTTTGTTCAATACACAACGATAGTCCAGAAACCACGTCACATTATCGTTAAAATAACGAAATATGTAATTTGTATGTCGTACCTATATTATTGTTCGTGTACGAACATTCAATTGCTAAGCCACATAGCAACACAATGGCAGAAAGTTCATAAACAAAGAATTCTTTTGCCTACACATAAGGAAGACTAACATGATGATATGATCAAACAAAAACAAGACAGATTAGTAACAATGCAAGAACCGGCAGCATGGCAGCGGGAGCAGCCTGTACCTACAGTTGTGCGTGCATTGTGCAGTGTAAACAAGATTGTTGTGATATGCGACGGCAGCGCGGCGGCGGCTCGCGGCGCTCGCAGGTGTGCTGATAAGGCGTGATGTCACCGCGCGGCGCCGGGCGTCCTCTCGCCGTCGCCGTCAGTCGGCCGCGGTGCGCAAACGTGAGCGCCGTTTTTTGCCCCAGAGTAGAGATCGCAGCGTGGCTAGTGTGGTCGGGTAGCCTTCGTGCCGCTCGTCCGGTGTCAGTGCGTGGAGTGCCGAGCGCTGGGTGCATGGTGGCGCGCGCGCGCGTGCGCGGGATGAGCTCGACCGGCGGCTCGGAGGGCTCGGGGCGCGCGGACGCGCGATGGCCGGTGGGCATCCTGCGGCGCAGCGGCGCGCGCGCGGCTCGGCGCGTGCTGCACGTCAAGTACCGCAGCGTACCGCCCGCGCCTAGCCCCGCGCCGCCCGTGCTGCCGCTCGACATCGACGACACAGTCTCTTGCTTCTGCAGGTGTGTTCCCGCCTTTTGGCCTTTGAGGTACCTATGTGTGCTCAGCACTGTAATACCACATTTTTATTTGGCTCTTCGATGTGAACACTGTTGATCAAATACCTGCCTTTATCGGTACCATAATCTGGACAAGCGGCATCCTCTTACGGCTGGACTGGTTAGACGTGCTCACAGCTCGCGAACTGAAAACACGGCTCGATCACTTTCAACTAAGCGAAACGATGCGTAGTGGCAAGTGGGCGCCATATTTGTTTCTTATGTAAGTGATTAATGTACAAATGACTAAGTATACCGGTTTGTGGTCGTTTGTTGTTTCCGCATGTTGACGTAGCGCAGTTGATTACATCGGCCTACTTGCGACAGCAGCACACGGCGGACGGCGCGCTTATCGCGCCATCGCGTGTTATCACTACACCTGTGTGACGTCAGCACACATATTACTATGTTAATAACATTCAGCTAGCTTGTACTGCCTTCATTATGAAGTTTCCACTTGTTTTACTGAATTCAATAGCACGACTTGTACATACAAGAGATATGTATATTTGCATCAGGCTTATTTATTAGATACTAATTTCCACCAGCGGCTTCATCCGTATCATCTTATAATTTCAACTTCTCAAAATGACAACCGATCGCAAAATGTCCACTTCTCACGATGTTAACTTCTTATTGTAAGAAGTCGACGTTCTGAAAGTTTGTCATTTTGAGAAATGGACATTTTGAGAAATAGACATTTTGCGATCGGTTGTCATTTTGAGAAGTTGACATTATGAGATTTTACGGCTTCATCCACTTTCCAAGGGAAGTACTTTCTGTAACCGGAAAAAAGCCTAGAATTATGTTATTTTGATACATGACCTATACTACTGCCAAGTTTTATCAACATCCGTCCAGAAGTTTTTTGTGTGAAGGAGTAACAAATATACAAACTTTCGCATTTGAAAATAATTGCAGTGAAAATATTCCAGTCATAAGAGAGTAAACTGATGGGAGTAACACCCGGAGATAGAGTGACCAATAAGTGGATCTGAAGACAAAGCCAAGTCTCCGACGTGGTATCTACCACGCTTTGCTAAGCTTAAATAGCAATCGTCCGTTCACATGCCAGAAAATCAGACTCCTTGTGCAAATTGCAATCTTGGAATGGGAAACCTAAAATGGCATTGCAAAAGACCCGTCGGAAGGCCGCAGATGACGTCACCTAGATCGCGAGCAAAAATGGAATCAAAAGAGCCAAAAAGATCAGAGTGGAACTTGTTGAAGGGGGCCTAACACCAATCAAATCCTTTTTATTTATTGTAAAACTTAACTTTTTAGCTTCACATCTCCTAACTTTAAATGTAAAATTTTAATTTAATGGAATTATCATATTATGTAATGAATTGTATGTGCAGGCGACAGCAGGTCAACGTATGCGAATCTGTCAAATTTTACCATTCAAATATTAACCTACCCACTGTTGTGATAAGGTTGAAAATCCATTGCAGAAATTTGACAGACTGTGGTAACTTGATGTGCTGTTTTCTGTACAAGCACGTGCCAGAGGTGAATGAAATGTATTATTATTGAATGTAATTACCTATTTCTTATTATAAATGAACTAAGTGTTTTTATAAGAAATAAATTCTTTAAAGCGATCTGGTAGAAAGATGATGATGACTGTGTGGTAGCTAAGCCGCGGACGGATGGACATGATATAACTATTACGAGGTTTTCATGTAAGTAACTACGCACACAATTGTTTATTGCCTGTGTCAAAAGGTACAGCGAGATAAGTAGAAGCTCAAATTCATGTCGGTTATTTCTCGGTTTGGTTGGCTGACCTGGCGAAAATAATGAAAGTTACGCTCAAACTAATGAAAACCTTGAGTAGTTGCAGTTGAAGCAAAGCCACGGGTTGAGTGTGAAATACCGATAATTATGTGTAGAGTGAACTAGGCGAGTGTCAGCGTGACGTGGTCGCGGCGGACAGATTGCGCACTGATTGCCACCACTTGAGTCTGCCGCGCCGCTAATTGTGCCACTTGTGCGCCGACGCCGCACTCCCGCCTAGCTACATCAACACATCGATCGCAGCTTCAAACTACATTATATCAAAGCTGAGTTTCTTTACACCAACTTTTATCGGTTGCCTAACATATAATTATTCTTGCAACTAATGAAATAGCCTATCTAACAATAAACCAGGGTTCAAAAATATCAGATATGTATTTATAAAAAAAAATAACGTATTAATTACCTACAACTAGCCAAAATACAAACATTTTCCGGACAGCAAAAAATGACTTTGTTTTTCATACAAATACATAAATTACAAAGTTATAATTTGCGGTTACTGAAAAAGTGCTATATCTCAAAAACCACTGACTGTATCTTGTTCAAACCAATTTTGGTTGATAGTTTTTGTTAAGATCTATAACATATATTTTTTTTAGATTTTTAATGTTTGTAGTTTAGAAATTACAGGGGGGGGACACGCATTTTAGCACTTTGAAAGTGTATCACTTTGAAATGATTGACTTTGAGAAAAAATGGTTTTAGAAACCTCAATCTCATTTTTAAAGACCTATCTGCTATAGATACCACACAAGAATAGGTTTGATGAAAAAATAAATTTTTATTTTCAGTTCCATGTATGGAGAGCCCCCTCTAATATTATATTTTTTTTATTTTTGTATAAAAAACGTAAAGCAGTCAATATAATGCATCTACCTACCGAGTTTGAATTATGTAGGCTTAATAGTTTCGGAATAAAGTGGCTGTGACATACGGACGGACGGACAGACATGACGAATCTATAAGGGTTCCGTTTTTTGCCATTCGGCTACGGAACCCTCAAAACGGTACCATTGCTAAAATTTTTCAACTTGATGAGCATTTTCTGCTAAGAGAATAAATTTAAAGATCTGGAATAACTGATGTGGAGCTCCAAGAGCCCAGCTACACTATTACATATAGGAATGACATTTTAGTAAAAGTTGTTTGGTCTGGTGGGCATTTCCTGTTGACTTACAAAAATGAGAGATCTGAAACATCTCGTATCGTCTCGCACAATCCGTTGTTTCCCCGGGCTCTTAGAATTCGACATCAGACGTTTCAAATCTGTGATTTTGACGACCCGTTGTCGCTGGCATAAACAAACGACATGAACCGCGTACGAAGTCGCGGGCAGAAGCTAGTCAAGAATAAATCCATCATTCGTAGAATTTAAAGGTCGATATATTTATGTATTTTGTAATATCAATTGCCAATGAAGAGATGAACTGCTCATAATCTAGAGCTGTTCTTGAACATTTTTTAAAAGCATTAATATTAGTTAAAACAGCGTTGCTGACCATTGTTGGGAAACCTTCACCTTAAGATTTGCTTCCTAAAGTATTTTTCACACTGTAATGAATAGCACATTGTGTACTAGGTACCAGACGTCAGTAACAAGTGCAAATATTTCTGTTTCAGGTGAGTCGCATGCTCGCTCGCTCTCCACTGTACGTAAGTGCCTCCACACATGATGTCGCTTCACTACTTCGTGCATCCAGATTTCATTCTATATTCATTTCATGTAAACCCTTGTCAGATGATATCAGATCGGCGTGTAGTTGTGTAATTGAATGGCGTGATTCGTTCAAAGAACTGGCTATTTTAACAAGCTGCTACAGACAGACACACAATACACATGCGTAAGCGTTTGGATGTAGCGAGAAGATGGCGCGTTTAAAATGCCTTGTGTGCAAAATGATTTAGTGCCAGAAATTGTGGTCTTCTTAAGATTGTGCGAGAGTGCTTTTAACACCTGATGAACCCTAGTGGCATAGTTTGTCGAAATCTGTATGCTTAGACCAGCCTGGACACAAAACAGGTTACTTTTTGTATGGAATGACATGGTTCTTACGTAAGGGCAACCGATTGTGATATGGCCACTAAATCCCGATTCACGTAAAATGAACCCCACCGTTGCCGTTGAGGACCGTACCCATAAGTTGTGTACGCATCGCGTTGTCACCACGCAATAAATACATACAGAAGTCAAACTCCATACGAAATGTGCTCGAGGAACGCACACATAGACAACGCGAGCACGTGTATCGTCCGCTTGAGACGCGTTTCTGGAACTTCTTTAGATAATGGTACGGAACCCTTCGTGCGCGAGTCCAACTCGCACTTGGCCGGTTTTTACCTACAACTAGCCAAAATGCAAACAGTTTTCAGCAACAAAAAATAACTTTGTTTTTCATACTAATATATGAATAACAAAGTTATAATTTGCGGTTTCACACGTTTATTGTATGGGATTTTTAATTATCAAAAAACACTGAAAAGAATAAAAAAAAAATCTTTTAACATGGCTCTAGAAGTCGGAGTCTGTTGGTCTGTTGACTGTGTTTATTTTGCCACCGACTTCTAGAGCCATGTGAAAAGATTTTTTTTTTATTCTTTTCAGTGTTTTTTTGTGAAGTCGGTTTTGTTTTTTGTAAAAAAGATTTTTATTTTATGCTTTTCAGTTTTCGGGTCTAAAACTATAATATGTTTTTTTAATACCCATACACAGTGACAGTCGGCTCCGGTAATAGTATCATCGATATAGAAAATCCTATGAAATTTGAAGAGTTCTCTCGATTTCTCCAGGATCCCATCATCAGATCCTGGTCTTCTTACCATGGGACCACCTGTGAAGTACACCCTTTCAAACAAAAAAAGAATTTTGAATATCGGTCCAGCCATCTTCGAGTAATCGACGAACATACATAAAAAAAAATACGGTTGAATTGCGAACCTCCTCCTTTTTGGGAAGTTGGTTAAAAATACATTTTATTTTTCAATAATTAATTAATCTTATTCTGGACTGAATTTTTTTAAGCAACCTATACGCAATGTACTTATTGAATTACTAAATTAAATATAAAGTACATCATCATCTGCCTAGCCTTTTCCCAACTACGTTGGGGTCAGCTTCTAGTGTAACCTAGAGATGTGCCGCTGCCGGCAATATTGCTAAAAAGTGGGAATATTGGTAGCTTGGGCCATATTGGCGGCAATATTGCTACCAATATTCCCACTTTGGGCAATATTGCCGGCAGCGGCACATCTCTAGTCTAACCGGATGCAGCTGAGAACCAGTGTTTTACATGGAGTGACTGCCTGTCTAAGCTCCACAACCCAGTTACCCGGGCAACCTGGCACCCCTTGGTAAGACTGGTTGTCAGACATTCTGGCTTCTGACTCCCCGTAATATGTACTGTCAAAGATGTTCAAAAGACAGCCGGGACCCACCAGTTCTCGGCTTCGAACACGGAAGAACTCGTTATGATACGATGGTCACCCATCCACGGACCGACCGCGCCAAGCGTTGCTTAACCTTATGATCGATTGATCCGCGTGGCTTTGACTTAGCCACTGGCTCTTCTTAAGTATAAAATACGTTTGATTAAAAAAACATCTCGGTGAAGGTCGTTCTTCAAGGGATCCTATACTATTAATTAATTTATTTATTTATAGTTAACTAGCTTCTGCCCGCGACTTCGTACGCGGATCCTGTTTTTTTTTTATATAATCATATTTTTTCATCGTTTAAACCTTCCCTCGATCTGTACAAACATTTTAAGACCAAAATAAGCCCGATTGGTCCAGCCGTTCTTGAGTTATGCGCTTACCAACACATTTAGCGATTCATTTTTATATATAAGAAGATTAAAACGGTGCAACACCAATTACAATATTTATTTTTATTGCATCTGCGTAATGAAGCCCTCGCCAAGTATCGTACTATTAAGTAGGAATCAAAAAAGGTTTATTACAAACAACTGAAATCACTCGTGTCCAGTTCATTATTTCATGAAAAAGTTGCATATTTTAAACAAAACATAAATAAAAAAATTAATGAACCTAAGATACTATGGAAAAATCTGAAAAGTACCGTATTGCCACCTAAACCATTTAATGACCTTCCAAGTCACTTTAGAGACCCTGATCAAATAAATTCTAACTTTTTGAATGTTCCGGGAAATCCAAATTCTAATGTAACTGTATGTACCTTTTTTGAATCTCACCGCTTTAGTGATACGAGTTTCTCCCTGCACCCGGTGAGTGCCGATCAAGTTTTGCGATATTTTGGTCAGTTGAAATCGAATGCAGAAGGTTGTGATGGAATAACACTTGACATGATTACATTAACATTTCCACATACAATAGAAGTCATCACAGATATTGTTAATAAGTCGATAGTCTCTGCAACGTTCCCTGACATCTGGAAAATTGCAAGTGTTAGACCTCTCCCAAAAATAACCAATCCAACTGAACTCAAGGATCTCAGGCCCATAAGCATATTGCCATGTCTATCCAAAATTGCTGAAAAAGCAATCTGCCAGCAGTTGTCGCGGTATTTGGAGGAAAACAATATGCTTCCGGAGTTGCAGTCAGGCTTTCGTAAGCAACGTGGCACTTCAACCGCACTGCTAGATGTGACAGATAACATACTATCTGCACAGGACAAGGGCATGTGCACACTTCTAGTTTTGCTAGATTTTTCACGTGCTTTTGACTGCATAAATATTGAGTTGCTTCTCTGCAAGCTAAAGTATTACGGATTTGACGATAAAGCTATAAAATGGTTCCAAAGCTATCTGTACAATCGGCAGCAGCGTGTTGAGGTGCGACTGAGCGATGGGTCAACCTTGACCTCGTCATTAACCCCTGTCAATAGAGGAGTTCCGCAAGGTTCAATACTGGGGCCCTTGATCTTCATTTTATATTGTGCTGACATCACAAACTCGCTAAAGCGATGTAGGTATCATATTTATGCTGACGATGTGCAAGTTTACATCTCATTTTATCCTAGTGAACATGTAAACGCTCTGAGAGACCTGAACGAAGATCTTAACAGGATAGCAGGATGGGCAGAGGTCAACGGTTTGGTACTTAATCCTACTAAAACTAAATATATGTTATTTGGAACAAAATGTCATATTAGTGCCTTGCCGTCTACAATACACGTTGTCCTCATGGGTGAGTCGGTTGAACGAGTTCGTGAAGCACGTAATCTGGGTCTGACCATGGATGCGGAGTTGAGGTATGAGGCACACGTGGCAAAGTCGGTGCGCACATGTTTCTACCGGCTTAGAATTCTTTATAAAATAAGGCCTTATTTGTCGGAGGAATTGCGTGTGCGGCTGGTTGAGTCACTTGTGCTTTCCAACCTTAACTATGCTGACACAGTTTATGGTCCTCGATTGCTGGCACGAACGGAACGCCTGATACAGAGAGTGCAAAACGCCTGCGCCAGATTCTGCTTCAAAATACCACCAAGAAGTCACGTCACTCCCTTTATTAACCAACACTCCATCCTTAAGATGAAGTCACGCCGCAAGTTGCACTTGGCTTGCCTACTCTTCGGAGTTATAAAGTATAAAGAACCGTCCTACTTATACAAAAAACTTAGCTGGGTTGCTAGTAAGCGACAACGCCCCGTAAGACAATGCTCACAGCAACTTTCTACGGAACCGCACAGTACGGCGGCCTTCAGAGGCAGTTTTAGGTACGCTGCTACTAAATGCTGGAACAATATTCCCCCGCCAATAAGAAATATCAAAACTCTTGGTACTTTCAGAACACATCTGCGAAAGTTTCTTATTGATTCACAGAAAGAACTTGGTATGACGATCTCAAACACGTCCATAATATANTTCAGAACACATCTGCGAAAGTTTCTTATTGATTCACAGAAAGAACTTGGTATGACGATCGCAAACACGTCCATAATATAATGATAGCAGGTACCTGCCGTCATGGTGTTTCATTGCCGAATTCCGGGTTATTCGTAATCAGGGGTCTGAAAGGAAAAAAAAAGCTTGTATAATAATACTTTATTTACACATTATTAATCACCACACATTTAAACACAACACATACAGAAAATAAAACACTTATTAACACTTACCTTATTTTAACTACACACAGCACGGAGCACTAATGATGACGCCTTAATAATAATATTTACTGTTCGGTCTACTCGACGTCCGTACGTCATTGCAGGGATCCAGCAGAATACCAGCGTCAGGTATTCCACCTGACACATGCTGAGGTGGACTCCCATTCGGTGCAAACTTCAGGCACACGGAACCGCGCCGTTTTTTTTTTTCCCCTCTTTCTTTGTATTTTTTCTTCCGTACTACCGTCTATTTGTAATTTTATAATATCTATTTTTTTTTGTTGTTTGTCTATAATGTCGTTACTATTTGTTTTGTGTACTCACTTGTTTATTTTATTTTTTTTGTTGTAAGTTTTTTTTGTGTCTGTAGTTGTTTGTGCTGAATAAATGTTTTATCTATCTATCTATCTATCTATCAATCAATAATTAACATAGAAACAGAAAATCAAAACAAACACAAAAGTAAAAACATATAGTCGACAGTGTTTCAATGATTAAACTAATAAGGAACAGTGGACACTCTTGCATACTTTCTCTCACAGAAACCCAAACATACATGCCTTGCCTTTACTCCACTCATCCACAAACACATCAAATTCAGGGTTGGCAGTGAGAAGGGCGTTGAGCGTCTTAAGGGTACGACATACAGGAGATTCCGCTCTGGCGACTGTTTTGCATGTCGGTGGGGCGAAGAGATTGTGCCGGCAGCTCTGACGGCGACCGATGTATTTGTCGGGGACAAATAGGCGGCAGAAAAGGCTGTGGAGCTCTGGGCTGTTGATTTGGCCTCGTAAGGTTTTTACAAGCTACCATGAGCTGATCAAAGCCTCTTCTTTCCTCCAAAGAGTTAAAGCCTATCTCTAGCAGATATTAGTCGGGTTCTTGAAGGGTAAAAAGTTATATAACCTTTTGAAAAAGTACCTCAGAAAGGTTTTTTGCACCTTTTCGATCATGAGTCTTTGGGTAGCGGTGTAGGACAAAGACAAAGACATTTATTCGCCAAGGATATGGTACAAAAGTTGGTATAAAACATATATATTGTTCAAAGACACATCCGCCCTGTTAGGGGCATACGAATATTTAGAAAAACACTTTTTCACTTATACACTTTTTATACAAAAATAAAAAAATAATAATATTAGAAGGAGGCTCCCCATACATGGAACTGAAACAAAAAAATTTTTTTTTCGTCTAACCTATACTTGTGGGGTGTCTATAGATAGGTCTTTAAAAATAAGATTGAGGTTTCTAAAACCATTTTTTCTCAAAGTTAAACACTTCCAAAGTGCAAAAAATTGTGTCCCCCCCCCTGTAATTTCTAAACTATCAAAGTGAAAAATCTAAAAAAAACACCAGGTTGCACTCCGGGAGTGCAGGCAGAAGTGAAAACATGAATATTAACTTTATGCGTTTTTAATATTTTTTTGAGATTATGGAATGAAGAAAGAGCACAACTACTTTTTACTGTCATCACTTGCTCTCGATATTGAGAGTTTCTCAAAAAAAACTTTTGTCCCTATGACTGTACTGGAAGGTATACCCCAACACGATTAAATATAATCAAAATTTAAGCACGACTCCATCTATGATTTTGAAGAATAAAAACTATACTCGTACTTTCATACTTGACTAACTACTTGACTTTGAAAAATTATAGATGGCGCAACACATTTTTTCTCACATGTCTTTCCTCGATTTTGAGGGTTCTGGTTGAGCTAAAATTATTCAAATATATATTTTGAGTTTATTGCTGTGGCCTGGATGCTAACCTAAAGATACTCCGGCACCATTTCATTTTATAAAAATAAAAACCCAAACTCCATCTATGATTTTAAATGATAATTACTAAGC
>NWSH02000050.1:129762-145425 GCA_002382865.2 Heliothis virescens | reverse complement strand
ATTTTTTCTCACATGTCTTTCCTCGATTTTGAGGGTTCTGGTTGAGCTAAAATTATTCAAATATATATTTTTAGTGTATTGCTGTGGCCTGGATGCTAACCTAAAGATACTCCGGCACCATTTCATTTTATAAAAATAAAAACCCAAACTCCATCTATGATTTTAAATGATAATTACTAAGCCTGACACTATTGTCAAATTTCACATGTTTGAAACGTCATAAAATATCTTACCGACCTGTACTTACGGAATTTCTATAGAATTTCGGGTTTCACGATTTCGGGTATCACGATTTTGGGTTTCACGATTTCGGGTTTCACATTTCGGTCACGTGATACCTGTCGCGAGTTTATATATTTTTCCCCATACAAAAAGTGCTCAACGCCGCTAAAGAAGTTTTCACTTCAAAAATATATCATATAGACGTTAACAAAAACTATCAACCAAAATTGGTTTGAACGAGATACAGTCAGTGGTTTTTGAGATAAAGCACTTTTTCAGTAACCGCATTGTTATTCATATATTATTTGTATGAAAAACAAAGTTATTTTTTGTTGTTGAGAAATGTTTGTGTTTTGACTAATTGTAGGCAATAGGAACGTTTATTTTTCATAGATAATGGAACGGAACCCTTCGTGCGCGAGTCCGACTCGCACTTGGCAGGTTTTTTACAATGATATTTAAGAGAGGTATTTGCTTATAAATAAGATAGGAACGAATAGGTGTCACTACAGGTAGTTTGTTGTGCATAACGATCGCCGCGTATAGGCATGAAAAGTGAAGTACATACATGAGCTTGACTTCTGTACCCGCTTACTTTGTGCTGTCGCGCTCAGCCCGCGGATGGTATCTCGCCGTTGTAGCGTGACGACAGTAACGCAATGCATTGTGTCCGCGCCAACACACCGGCATTCATTTTGCGTAGTTTGCCAGTTTCTCTTATGCTTGACCGACGCGTCACGAAATAATATATGTATATCGAGACGTTTTCGCACCGCGACGCGGCGACGTGTCAAAAATCTGTTCACGCCAAAGTTCATTTTTTTATTGTTTCCTTAGATGCAAAAGGGAATACAGGTTACAAATAATCTACCAAGACGAGCCAAGCAAAGCTCAACTCAAGGCACTTCACTCGTGGCGCCTCGTCGTATTTTTGAACCTTGACTTTTGACTAGGGTGTAGAGTTGGTCAGCTCTTTTCGCCGCCACTTAAGTTTAAATTAGGGCTTATGCGTTTAGGACTGGGCATGTAGGATTAGAAACTTGGCTTTACAGGACACCTGATTTCTTTTTGACAGTGCGAGCTATATGTGGCGGTTGGCGCCGTCTAAGCGACATTGTACATGAACATGTTATTGTGGAATACATAGTTATCTTGTAATGCAGCGATCGCGAATTAGTTTTCCTTTAAAACAACGTAGTGTCAGGTTCGGCAAAAACTCGTGCTAGTGTTGCCATGTTGACCGAATGTTAAACGGCATCGCAGCCAGCTCTGTGTTCGATCTTGCGTCATCTTTTGTCATCAAGTGCCGATTAGATGCGCGTTATCTGTGTACTTGGAGCTGCGCGCCGCTTTTGCGCTACATCGCCAAGGTGAATGTGTTTAGCTAGAGCTCGATAGGCTGCCCGTATATAGCTAATTGCTGCTCCATTATTGCTCATTCACGTCAATTGTGATGCTATGTTTCCTGTGTACGTGAGCCATAAGCGTGATCTCTGATAAAGTTCTCCCCAAACTATTTGTCATCACGGAACATGGCGCTAGTGGCTGCGCAAAAACCAATTCCAAAAGGTAAAAGTGGGTGGCGGGCGTCGTGGGGAGTAAGCCCAGCTTGCAGTTTAGATCTGGCCCTAAACTTGCAGTTTAGATCTGGCTCTAAACGTTGCTTATTGCTGGTAAGCAATAAAATGTTACATTGAATTTAAGGAAATGAAACTCTGTCCTTCAAAAGTTAGACGTTCTCAATTAGCTAGTAATCTTTTTTACTAGATTTGATTTTGTTTTAGACATTTGTTGATCGATTTCTCGAAGACACTTGGAGCTATTTGGAGAATACATTTTTGATGAGACTCTTTCTTCTCAAAAACAAAATTCATGCATGCATGTATCAATGACCAATTTCCAACATGAGGAAATTGGTCATTGATACATGCACGGGCATCGAACGCCATCATTATAAATTTTATGAACTTTCAAAAAGTAGTCCGGAGTCTCCGGACTCTAGTCTATTCTCCCGCCTCTAAATAAATATTCGAAAGGATCTTGCTTGATCCGATGTTATATCTTTTCAACTTAAACGATGTTCTACACGACCATCAATTTGACTTTACAAAGGGTAGGTCCGCTACGAACGCCAGCACGGGATTAATCCCTCAAATCATAGACGCCTGAGAGAGTTCGCAAGATGCCATCGCCAAATTCGAAAATCTCTCCAAGGCATTTAATTGCGTGCATCACGAATCACGATATAATAATTTCTAAGCTGATACACTACGGAATTCGTGGAAAAGCTCTCATACCTTTTCTATCCTACTCATCCAACAGACAGCAAAAAGTGGAAGTCAGCAGCTCAACATTTTCGGAGACAGTGGTAAAAATAAGCGTGCCTCAAGGTTCGATATTGGGTCCATTACTGTTCCTAGACTATATAAATGACCATATGTGTTGTCTTATGTACGTTCGTCGGGTATGTTGCCGAGGTGTTCCTATTGCCACCACTTCAGATCTGATCATAGGAACCCTTAGAAATCGGGGGCAACTGTCTAAAATTTTAGGCACGCATTTGATGAAAGCTTGATTCTGGTTTGTATATCAGATGATTCTAGATAAATATGAAGATTAAGACCTGAGCTGATGCAGGAGGCGACAGGGGTCCGCAATACCAAATCATTTATAATACGGTATTTTTGATATTTCCGGGATTAAACTAAAGTTAGCAAAGGACAATGCCGAATTTTGTTTGGTCCCCACCCTCCAACAAACTTGTAACTAGTGTCATCACTCCTCAGAAACGTCTCGTTCGGTAGATTATGCTTATCAAGACGATTAACTCCAAATTTATTGGGCTTAAGAAATGTACATTTTACTCTTAATCAATTTACTTTAAGCTTGTAAACAAATTGCTCAGAGTTGGGTAAGCCAATTTTGATTATTGTTTGTTTAATGGAGAGAGTCTATTTCAAACTTACTGTCTTTTAACTTTCATCAAGATCTGACCAGTAACTTTTGAGGAACTTTTCACGATTATAATAATCGTTTTGATGAGATAATGTAGGATTCTGTATGGACACCTTGATCACCTCCGACAGACTTGAACCTAGTGTCATCGAAAGCGCCTCATTTGATAGAATATTTCGTATTATGCTGACTTACTTCAAGTGTAGATAGGTCTTAGGAACTGTAGACATTTTAACATCCATTATAATTGAATACGTATGGAACAGCACGTGGCTCGTGGTGTCAGAGTCGCGCGGATCTATCGATTATAACATTAAGCAACGCTTGGCGCGGTCGGTCCGCTGTTGGGTGACCATCTTGTCATGACGAGTTCTACTGTGTTTCGGAAGGCATGATAAACTGGTGGGTTCCAATTGCCATTTGATTCATCTTTGGTAGTCGCTATCGGGTTGCTTGGGTAACTGGGTTGTGGAGGTCAGACAGGCAGTCGCTCCATGTAAAACTCTGGTTCTCAGCTGTATCCGGTTAGCCTGGAAGCCGACCCCACCATAGTTGAGAAACGACTAGGCAGAAAATGAATACTTTTACTAATTAGATGTAAATTGGGTCCGGTCCGGTATTCAAGTTCAAGGATAACTTGTAATATTACAGAACTATTTTTAACACTTGCTCTTTTGAAAAGATTTTCCATGGAGTTTATTGCCGGTACTTCTAAATAAAACCCACTTCTTGGAACCGCATAACTACCTTGACGTTTCGAAAGAGGTTTTATTATTATTTGAAGTAAAAAAATGAGTTTCCTCGTGCGCTAATCGCCAATACGATATTGTAGACTTTATCAATAACACTGCTGTTAGTACCAATTGGATTCAGAATGTTAGAAGAGTTTTGGTTACACGAAATTCCCTGTGAGATACCATAAATGTGTAATGGTGAAACAACTTTTTTCGAAGCAAATCTTAAAAAGGTAAAAAATGACATAAATGTAGAAGAATTTATATTGATAATTGTAGAATCAGGCGTTACTTAACGGTAATCAGTGACACCGACACGTACGGCCAGACTCAGAAGTTGCAGCTAAAGTTCTAGATAGCTGGCTGACAGATCATGCCGCAGAAAAGTTCACAAAATCAAAAACATTTCTATGGCACTATGTGTCAGATAGCTTTATCTGGAACCTGTGTAATATTTTTAATTAATAAGCCCTACTAACATTAAAAATGCAAAAGTAAATTTGTCGGCCTGTTTGTCTGTCAGGCTTTCACACCAAAACTACTTTTAATTTAAATGAGATTTTGTACACAGATAGTCTAGAGCCTAACCACGGACGTAGGCTATGTTTTAATCCGGTTACGGGTGTTTTTTTTCGGGACGCCAGTGATTAGTCAAAAACCAACCGACAGAACGCGGTCAACCCAAAAAAGTAAAGCACCTACTAAGACAACATGATATAAATGAAGAATATAGCAATCATTGAATATATAAGCAACTGATCCCCATGTACCAGGACGGCAACTTGCATGAGTATATTATATGTATAGCAAATACTAATCACTAAGTGTACACGACGCTTATCTTATCATAATAACATTTGTTTTGATTTTTGTGCCTTATATTAGGGGTGGGTATGGTAGGCGAAAGAAGATTTTTGGGACGCGGGTGAAACTGCGGAGAACGAGAACAGCCAGTAAGAGATACAGATATGCCATTGCGTCATTTTTAGGGTTCCGTACCCAGAGGGTAAAACGGAACCCTATTACTAAGACTTCGTTGTCTGTCTGTCTGTCTCCAGGCTGTATCTCATTAACCGTGATAGCTAGAATGCTGAAATTTTCACAAATGATGTATATCCGTTGCCGCTATAACAACAAATACTAAAAACTAAAACATATTTATTATTAGGGCTGTTGATTCATATTAATTAATTGCAAAATTGTATACCAGTAGCGCCATCGATTAGAAATAATGTGCAAATCAAATCAAAAAAAAATATTTCAAATAGGCCTATAAGAGCTCTTATGAAACGTCAAGCTAGTTGCACGGTTCCAAGAAGTGGGTCTCATGGAGAAGAACCGGCAAGAAACTCCATGTGCAACTTAAGTAACTCACACTTGCCCATTCCTATTGTACTTTTTTCATAGATAATGGTACGGAACCCTTCGAGCGCGAGTCCAACTCGCACTTGGTCGGTTTTTGTAGCATTTTTATAGCTTTTGAATTCGCTAGTACATATACATTACTCAACTATTTGTTTGCTACATAGTTTACGCGGTGTTGGGGTGGAAAGCTCCCAGTTGGCGAAATATTTTGCGACCTCTTGAACATTTATCGCAGTATTTCTACAAATTTACATAAAACAATTCATCATATTATCTTATGATTTTCAAATTGTGAACTTTCCGACAGCTGTCTCTGATTGGTCATGGACATAGAATGGTCTATAACCCATCAACCACTCTGGGACAACAGGTATGGTGCGGTTCACAATATTTCGACAGTTTGCAATCTCGTTCGATAGATTGCAATCTAACGGTGTTTATAATCTTACAGTGACATATACAGGGTTACTTGTAACTCGACGTATATCCGGAAGGAGGTAATAGATGGGCCCAAGAGCAACAAATGAAGCTACTCTTACCTCTGAGCAAAGTTCAGTGGTTTCCGAGATTTTTGTTTTGTATGTGTCTTACTAATTTGCGCCCATAACCAAATCGTCCATGTATAAAATCGACGATACCAAATCCAATACTGTTAGATTTCGACATCGTTAAGCTGTTCTATGGGGCAGAAAAGTGCGTTAGCTTGAGAAGATTAATCAGAAGGTTTTCAAATGGTGTAACAATGGCCAAAAAGGTCTAAGCTTGAATGTCGAATTTTGGGTAAATTTCCAAAAATCCAAAAATTGCCAATAACTCGGGAACTACTGAACTTTGCTCAAAGTTAAGAGTAGCTTAATTTGTTGCTCTTGGGCCCTTCTATCACCTCCTTCCGGATATACGTCGAGTTACAAGTAACCCTGTATATGTCACTGTAAGATTATAAACACCGTTAGATTGCAATCTATCGAACGAGATTGCAAACTGTCGAAATATTGTGAACCGCACCATACCTGTTGTCCCAGAGTGGTTGATGGGTTATAGNGGTTTTTTACAATGATATTTAAGAGAGGTATTTGCTTATAAATAAGATAGGAACGAATAGGTGTCACTACAGGTAGTTTGTTGTGCATAACGATCGCCGCGTATAGGCATGAAAAGTGAAGTACATACATGAGCTTGACTTCTGTACCCGCTTACTTTGTGCTGTCGCGCTCAGCCCGCGGATGGTATCTCGCCGTTGTAGCGTGACGACAGTAACGCAATGCATTGTGTCCGCGCCAACACACCGGCATTCATTTTGCGTAGTTTGCCAGTTTCTCTTATGCTTGACCGACGCGTCACGAAATAATATATGTATATCGAGACGTTTTCGCACCGCGACGCGGCGACGTGTCAAAAATCTGTTCACGCCAAAGTTCATTTTTTTATTGTTTCCTTAGATGCAAAAGGGAATACAGGTTACAAATAATCTACCAAGACGAGCCAAGCAAAGCTCAACTCAAGGCACTTCACTCGTGGCGCCTCGTCGTATTTTTGAACCTTGACTTTTGACTAGGGTGTAGAGTTGGTCAGCTCTTTTCGCCGCCACTTAAGTTTAAATTAGGGCTTATGCGTTTAGGACTGGGCATGTAGGATTAGAAACTTGGCTTTACAGGACACCTGATTTCTTTTTGACAGTGCGAGCTATATGTGGCGGTTGGCGCCGTCTAAGCGACATTGTACATGAACATGTTATTGTGGAATACATAGTTATCTTGTAATGCAGCGATCGCGAATTAGTTTTCCTTTAAAACAACGTAGTGTCAGGTTCGGCAAAAACTCGTGCTAGTGTTGCCATGTTGACCGAATGTTAAACGGCATCGCAGCCAGCTCTGTGTTCGATCTTGCGTCATCTTTTGTCATCAAGTGCCGATTAGATGCGCGTTATCTGTGTACTTGGAGCTGCGCGCCGCTTTTGCGCTACATCGCCAAGGTGAATGTGTTTAGCTAGAGCTCGATAGGCTGCCCGTATATAGCTAATTGCTGCTCCATTATTGCTCATTCACGTCAATTGTGATGCTATGTTTCCTGTGTACGTGAGCCATAAGCGTGATCTCTGATAAAGTTCTCCCCAAACTATTTGTCATCACGGAACATGGCGCTAGTGGCTGCGCAAAAACCAATTCCAAAAGGTAAAAGTGGGTGGCGGGCGTCGTGGGGAGTAAGCCCAGCTTGCAGTTTAGATCTGGCCCTAAACTTGCAGTTTAGATCTGGCTCTAAACGTTGCTTATTGCTGGTAAGCAATAAAATGTTACATTGAATTTAAGGAAATGAAACTCTGTCCTTCAAAAGTTAGACGTTCTCAATTAGCTAGTAATCTTTTTTACTAGATTTGATTTTGTTTTAGACATTTGTTGATCGATTTCTCGAAGACACTTGGAGCTATTTGGAGAATACATTTTTGATGAGACTCTTTCTTCTCAAAAACAAAATTCATGCATGCATGTATCAATGACCAATTTCCAACATGAGGAAATTGGTCATTGATACATGCACGGGCATCGAACGCCATCATTATAAATTTTATGAACTTTCAAAAAGTAGTCCGGAGTCTCCGGACTCTAGTCTATTCTCCCGCCTCTAAATAAATATTCGAAAGGATCTTGCTTGATCCGATGTTATATCTTTTCAACTTAAACGATGTTCTACACGACCATCAATTTGACTTTACAAAGGGTAGGTCCGCTACGAACGCCAGCACGGGATTAATCCCTCAAATCATAGACGCCTGAGAGAGTTCGCAAGATGCCATCGCCAAATTCGAAAATCTCTCCAAGGCATTTAATTGCGTGCATCACGAATCACGATATAATAATTTCTAAGCTGATACACTACGGAATTCGTGGAAAAGCTCTCATACCTTTTCTATCCTACTCATCCAACAGACAGCAAAAAGTGGAAGTCAGCAGCTCAACATTTTCGGAGACAGTGGTAAAAATAAGCGTGCCTCAAGGTTCGATATTGGGTCCATTACTGTTCCTAGACTATATAAATGACCATATGTGTTGTCTTATGTACGTTCGTCGGGTATGTTGCCGAGGTGTTCCTATTGCCACCACTTCAGATCTGATCATAGGAACCCTTAGAAATCGGGGGCAACTGTCTAAAATTTTAGGCACGCATTTGATGAAAGCTTGATTCTGGTTTGTATATCAGATGATTCTAGATAAATATGAAGATTAAGACCTGAGCTGATGCAGGAGGCGACAGGGGTCCGCAATACCAAATCATTTATAATACGGTATTTTTGATATTTCCGGGATTAAACTAAAGTTAGCAAAGGACAATGCCGAATTTTGTTTGGTCCCCACCCTCCAACAAACTTGTAACTAGTGTCATCACTCCTCAGAAACGTCTCGTTCGGTAGATTATGCTTATCAAGACGATTAACTCCAAATTTATTGGGCTTAAGAAATGTACATTTTACTCTTAATCAATTTACTTTAAGCTTGTAAACAAATTGCTCAGAGTTGGGTAAGCCAATTTTGATTATTGTTTGTTTAATGGAGAGAGTCTATTTCAAACTTACTGTCTTTTAACTTTCATCAAGATCTGACCAGTAACTTTTGAGGAACTTTTCACGATTATAATAATCGTTTTGATGAGATAATGTAGGATTCTGTATGGACACCTTGATCACCTCCGACAGACTTGAACCTAGTGTCATCGAAAGCGCCTCATTTGATAGAATATTTCGTATTATGCTGACTTACTTCAAGTGTAGATAGGTCTTAGGAACTGTAGACATTTTAACATCCATTATAATTGAATACGTATGGAACAGCACGTGGCTCGTGGTGTCAGAGTCGCGCGGATCTATCGATTATAACATTAAGCAACGCTTGGCGCGGTCGGTCCGCTGTTGGGTGACCATCTTGTCATGACGAGTTCTACTGTGTTTCGGAAGGCATGATAAACTGGTGGGTTCCAATTGCCATTTGATTCATCTTTGGTAGTCGCTATCGGGTTGCTTGGGTAACTGGGTTGTGGAGGTCAGACAGGCAGTCGCTCCATGTAAAACTCTGGTTCTCAGCTGTATCCGGTTAGCCTGGAAGCCGACCCCACCATAGTTGAGAAACGACTAGGCAGAAAATGAATACTTTTACTAATTAGATGTAAATTGGGTCCGGTCCGGTATTCAAGTTCAAGGATAACTTGTAATATTACAGAACTATTTTTAACACTTGCTCTTTTGAAAAGATTTTCCATGGAGTTTATTGCCGGTACTTCTAAATAAAACCCACTTCTTGGAACCGCATAACTACCTTGACGTTTCGAAAGAGGTTTTATTATTATTTGAAGTAAAAAAATGAGTTTCCTCGTGCGCTAATCGCCAATACGATATTGTAGACTTTATCAATAACACTGCTGTTAGTACCAATTGGATTCAGAATGTTAGAAGAGTTTTGGTTACACGAAATTCCCTGTGAGATACCATAAATGTGTAATGGTGAAACAACTTTTTTCGAAGCAAATCTTAAAAAGGTAAAAAATGACATAAATGTAGAAGAATTTATATTGATAATTGTAGAATCAGGCGTTACTTAACGGTAATCAGTGACACCGACACGTACGGCCAGACTCAGAAGTTGCAGCTAAAGTTCTAGATAGCTGGCTGACAGATCATGCCGCAGAAAAGTTCACAAAATCAAAAACATTTCTATGGCACTATGTGTCAGATAGCTTTATCTGGAACCTGTGTAATATTTTTAATTAATAAGCCCTACTAACATTAAAAATGCAAAAGTAAATTTGTCGGCCTGTTTGTCTGTCAGGCTTTCACACCAAAACTACTTTTAATTTAAATGAGATTTTGTACACAGATAGTCTAGAGCCTAACCACGGACGTAGGCTATGTTTTAATCCGGTTACGGGTGTTTTTTTTCGGGACGCCAGTGATTAGTCAAAAACCAACCGACAGAACGCGGTCAACCCAAAAAAGTAAAGCACCTACTAAGACAACATGATATAAATGAAGAATATAGCAATCATTGAATATATAAGCAACTGATCCCCATGTACCAGGACGGCAACTTGCATGAGTATATTATATGTATAGCAAATACTAATCACTAAGTGTACACGACGCTTATCTTATCATAATAACATTTGTTTTGATTTTTGTGCCTTATATTAGGGGTGGGTATGGTAGGCGAAAGAAGATTTTTGGGACGCGGGTGAAACTGCGGAGAACGAGAACAGCCAGTAAGAGATACAGATATGCCATTGCGTCATTTTTAGGGTTCCGTACCCAGAGGGTAAAACGGAACCCTATTACTAAGACTTCGTTGTCTGTCTGTCTGTCTCCAGGCTGTATCTCATTAACCGTGATAGCTAGAATGCTGAAATTTTCACAAATGATGTATATCCGTTGCCGCTATAACAACAAATACTAAAAACTAAAACATATTTATTATTAGGGCTGTTGATTCATATTAATTAATTGCAAAATTGTATACCAGTAGCGCCATCGATTAGAAATAATGTGCAAATCAAATCAAAAAAAAATATTTCAAATAGGCCTATAAGAGCTCTTATGAAACGTCAAGCTAGTTGCACGGTTCCAAGAAGTGGGTCTCATGGAGAAGAACCGGCAAGAAACTCCATGTGCAACTTAAGTAACTCACACTTGCCCATTCCTATTGTACTTTTTTCATAGATAATGGTACGGAACCCTTCGAGCGCGAGTCCAACTCGCACTTGGTCGGTTTTTGTAGCATTTTTATAGCTTTTGAATTCGCTAGTACATATACATTACTCAACTATTTGTTTGCTACATAGTTTACGCGGTGTTGGGGTGGAAAGCTCCCAGTTGGCGAAATATTTTGCGACCTCTTGAACATTTATCGCAGTATTTCTACAAATTTACATAAAACAATTCATCATATTATCTTATGATTTTCAAATTGTGAACTTTCCGACAGCTGTCTCTGATTGGTCATGGACATAGAATGGTCTATAACCCATCAACCACTCTGGGACAACAGGTATGGTGCGGTTCACAATATTTCGACAGTTTGCAATCTCGTTCGATAGATTGCAATCTAACGGTGTTTATAATCTTACAGTGACATATACAGGGTTACTTGTAACTCGACGTATATCCGGAAGGAGGTAATAGATGGGCCCAAGAGCAACAAATGAAGCTACTCTTACCTCTGAGCAAAGTTCAGTGGTTTCCGAGATTTTTGTTTTGTATGTGTCTTACTAATTTGCGCCCATAACCAAATCGTCCATGTATAAAATCGACGATACCAAATCCAATACTGTTAGATTTCGACATCGTTAAGCTGTTCTATGGGGCAGAAAAGTGCGTTAGCTTGAGAAGATTAATCAGAAGGTTTTCAAATGGTGTAACAATGGCCAAAAAGGTCTAAGCTTGAATGTCGAATTTTGGGTAAATTTCCAAAAATCCAAAAATTGCCAATAACTCGGGAACTACTGAACTTTGCTCAAAGTTAAGAGTAGCTTAATTTGTTGCTCTTGGGCCCTTCTATCACCTCCTTCCGGATATACGTCGAGTTACAAGTAACCCTGTATATGTCACTGTAAGATTATAAACACCGTTCGTTAGATTGCAATCTATCGAGCGAGATTGCAAACTGTCGAAATATTGTGAACCGCACCATACCTGTTGTCCCTGAGTGGTTGATGGGTTATAGACCATTCTATGTCCATGACCAATCAGAGACAGCTGTCGGAAAGTTCACAATTTGAAAATCGTAAGATAATATGATGAATTGTAATGGTGACGGGAAAAACGGGTCAAACCAACATCGATGTTGGTTGGCCCTTTTTTCCAAGTACATACTCGTACCTCACCTGCTCGCGGTGCACTCTGCTACAAATTGGAGAGGCTCTGTCAAATCAAATCACTATCAGGGGGTAATTATCTATAAATACTGATGCCAAAAATGCTATCGTATCATTTTTGTCTGTCTGTTTGTGTAACCGTTATAGAAACAATAGGTTTGTTTCTCGGCGGATTTCAACGAAACTTGGTACAACTCCTGAGCTGGTTATAGTATACTTTTCATCACGCTGCAATCAATAAGAGCACAGCAGTGAAGGGAGGTGTTGGGAAAACGGGAGAAGTTACTCCAATTTTTAAGCTTCCGTCGCGTGTGAAACCTTATTGGTTAAAGCTATAAAGAAACATGTATGACGGAAATATTCTCCTTAAAATAAAAATATCCTATTTTTATTTATCTTTTATGGTTGACTCACAATAATGCACGTAACTCGCGATAGCTTAGTAGCTCGAAGCTTTCTTATTATATTTGCCTACTTTTACGTTTATAACACTCTCAGAACTCGCGCACGAACGGTTGCGGGACGTTTCAGATCTTTGATTATGACGACCCGTTGTCGCTGGCGTTACCGACATGACCCGCGAACCAAGTCGCTGGCTGAAGCTAGTATACTATAAATAAAATGTTTGGCGTTTTAGACTAAGGGTCAACTCATACCGAGACGCGACGTGACGCGACGCAGCTTTGATGTAGCGCTGCGCAGCGCGCAGCCACGCGACGCCTCGCGGCGCGGCGTCGCGAGACGCATCCTAAATTCGTACCGTCAACGAGGCAGCGAGACGCCGCGCGTCACCGCTGCGTCAAGATGCGTCGCGCTGCGCCGCGCGGTGCCGCGCGGCGTCGCGAGGTGCAGCGCTGCGCAGCGCAACGTATCTGAATTCTAACAATTAAATGTGTATCGTTTCGTGTAGTGAATAAAGTATATTTTTAGTCGCTCTATGTAAAATCTGCGTGCAGCGTCGCGTCGCGTCGCGTCTCGGTGTGAGTTGACCCTAAGCAGTAAAAGCATAATGTAATTAAAAAGCATTTGTCGGTTCGCACAAATTTGTCTTTCGCCCGAAAGGCTTAACCTTTTTGTATATGTGACAGAAGTACCAGGAGTTCATGACTGACTAGTAGTTTTGTTTTTGTATATCAATTACACAAAAAAGGTAAAAAAAACTTTTTAAGTTAAACGGTTTTATGGTAAACAGCAAAATGTTGCAGATCAATGTACTAAAAGCTAAAAAATAAAAAAAAAATTAACATATGCATTGATTACACTAAAATAAAATCTTGGGGCACGTGTAATATTTTATAATCGTCAGTTAAAATGTGCCCCACGATTTTATTTTAGTGTAATCAATGCATATGTTAATTTTTTTTTTATTTTTTAGCTTTTAGTACATTGATCTGCAACATTTTGCTGTTTACCATAAAACCGTTTAACTTAAAAAGTTTTTTTTACCTTTTTTGTGTAATTGATATACAAAAACAAAACTACTAGTCAGTCATGAACTCCTGGTACTTCTGTCACATATACAAAAAGGTTAAGCCTTTCGGGCGAAAGACAAATTTGTGCGAACCGACAAATGCTTTTTAATTACATTATGCTTTTACTGCTTAGGGTCAACTCACACCGAGACGCGACGCGACGCGACGCTGCACGCAGATTTTACATAGAGCGACTAAAAATATACTTTATTCACTACACGAAACGATACACATTTAATTGTTAGAATTCAGATACGTTGCGCTGCGCAGCGCTGCACCTCGCGACGCCGCGCGGCACCGCGCGGCGCAGCGCGACGCATCTTGACGCAGCGGTGACGCGCGGCGTCTCGCTGCCTCGTTGACGGTACGAATTTAGGATGCGTCTCGCGACGCCGCGCCGCGAGGCGTCGCGTGGCTGCGCGCTGCGCAGCGCTACATCAAAGCTGCGTCGCGTCACGTCGCGTCTCGGTATGAGTTGACCCTTAGTCTAAAACGCCAAACATTTTATTTATAGTATACTAGCTTCAGCCAGCGACTTGGTTCGCGGGTCATGTCGGTAACGCCAGCGACAACGGGTCGTCATAATCAAAGATCTGAAACGTCCCGCAACCGTTCGTGCGCGAGTTCTGAGAGTGTTATAAACGTAAAAGTAGGCAAATATAATAAGAAAGCTTCGAGCTACTAAGCTATCGCGAGTTACGTGCATTATTGTGAGTCAACCATAAAAGATAAATAAAAATAGGATATTTTTATTTTAAGGAGAATATTTCCGTCATACATGTTTCTTTATAGCTTTAACCAATAAGGTTTCACACGCGACGGAAGCTTAAAAATTGGAGTAACTTCTCCCGTTTTCCCAACACCTCCCTTCACTGCTGTGCTCTTATTGATTGCAGCGTGATGAAAAGTATACTATAACCAGCTCAGGAGTTGTACCAAGTTTCGTTGAAATCCGCCGAGAAACAAACCTATTGTTTCTATAACGGTTACACAAACAGACAGACAAAAATGATACGATAGCATTTTTGGCATCAGTATTTATAGATAATTACCCCCTGATAGTGATTTGATTTGACAGAGCCTCTCCAATTTGTAGCAGAGTGCACCGCGAGCAGGTGAGGTACGAGTATGTACTTGGAAAAAAGGGCCAACCAACATCGATGTTGGTTTGACCCGTTTTTCCCGTCACCATTACAATTCATCATATTATCTTACGATTTTCAAATTGTGAACTTTCCGACAGCTGTCTCTGATTGGTCATGGACATAGAATGGTCTATAACCCATCAACCACTCAGGGACAACAGGTATGGTGCGGTTCACAATATTTCGACAGTTTGCAATCTCGCTCGATAGATTGCAATCTAACGAACGGTGTTTATAATCTTACAGTGACATATACAGGGTTACTTGTAACTCGACGTATATCCGGAAGGAGGTGATAGAAGGGCCCAAGAGCAACAAATTAAGCTACTCTTAACTTTGAGCAAAGTTCAGTAGTTCCCGAGTTATTGGCAATTTTTGGATTTTTGGAAATTTACCCAAAATTCGACATTCAAGCTTAGACCTTTTTGGCCATTGTTACACCATTTGAAAACCTTCTGATTAATCTTCTCAAGCTAACGCACTTTTCTGCCCCATAGAACAGCTTAACGATGTCGAAATCTAACAGTATTGGATTTGGTATCGTCGATTTTATACATGGACGATTTGGTTATGGGCGCAAATTAGTAAGACACATACAAAACAAAAATCTCGGAAACCACTGAACTTTGCTCAGAGGTAAGAGTAGCTTCATTTGTTGCTCTTGGGCCCATCTATTACCTCCTTCCGGATATACGTCGAGTTACAAGTAACCCTGTATATGTCACTGTAAGATTATAAACACCGTTAGATTGCAATCTATCGAACGAGATTGCAAACTGTCGAAATATTGTGAACCGCACCATACCTGTTGTCCCAGAGTGGTTGATGGGTTATAGACCATTCTATGTCCATGACCAATCAGAGACAGCTGTCGGAAAGTTCACAATTTGAAAATCATAAGATAATATGATGAATTGT
>NWSH02000050.1:100511-114314 GCA_002382865.2 Heliothis virescens | reverse complement strand
AAATTTATAAACTTACGGATTTTGTTATTTTCCGGTGACATACATACTGTTTATAACAGGTCAGTAAGTAGATAGGTACCTACGTACATGTATCATCAGTAACATTATGAATAGCGCACGTAGATCGTGATCAAGTTATTCTATACATTCAACAATGGATAATATGGGTTTACAACTAAGAATATTTTCAAAGTTAAAAAATACATAACTATTCTTTGTAATAGCCTGGCATTGCAACGGATCAGTGGAATACACTGGTAGTCGGTGTAATTGAAGGCCGTTTAAAACAACAAGTATTTTCCGTTGCTACCAATTACTAGGAAACAGATCCGGAACATGTTTGTTATCCTTAAGGATAAAGCATAGGTTACTCTATTGAGTGAAGTTCATGATGCCTGTGTAAATGGCAAACTGCAGTGTTTGAGACGTGCGCGTGCGGGTGGTTCATAAGAGGCAGCGCCTGGCAGCCTGTGCGGGCCCTGTCCTCGCGGGTGCGTGACTGCCGCAGTGTCGCCACACGCCGCGCTCCTCGGTTAGCCTTCACTAACAATCCTCCAAGGGCAATGCATTCGTAATGACATCATAGCGTCACCGACGTACTGTGTTCGAGTAGCCACTTCAAATATTTATGTTCTATGTATCTAATTTATCTACCTACCTATAATCGGATAGGTTATAAAATAACATATGTACTTACCTACTCGTTATAACTACTACTACTCACTGTTACTGAAGTCTCTTATAAGTACAAATCATGCCGTAGAAAAGTCGTCTACAATAAAAACATGTCTATCGCATCATATGTCAGATAATAGGTACCATAAAAACCGACTTCACAAAAAAACACTGAAAGGGATAAAAAAATATAACTTTTCACATGGCTCTAGAAGTCGGTGTCTGCAGGTCTGTTGACTGTGTTTATTTTGCCACCGACTTCTAGAGCCATGTGAAAAGTTTTATTTTATCCCTTTCAGTGTTTTTTTGTGAAGTCGATTTTGTTTTTTTGTAAAAAGTTTTTTATCTTATGCTTTTCAGTTTTCGGGTCTAAAACTATAATATCATTAAATCCCGTACCCGCCCACAGTGACAGTCATCGACGTAGAAAGAAAGCGTATGAAATTTGAAGAGTTCTCTCGATTTATCCAGGAACCCATCATCAGATCCTGGTCTCCTTACAATGGGACCACCTGTGAAGAACACCCTTTCAAACAAAAAAAGAATTTTAATATCGGTCCAGCCATCTTCGAGTAATCGGTGAACATACATAAAAAAAAAAGGTACGGTCGAATTGAGAACCTCCTCCTTTTTGGGAAGTCGGTTAAAAAGTAGTCTATCTACATTAAAAATATTTCAATCGCATTATCTGTCAGATAGCCTTGTAGAACTTGATATGGAACTTCTGAATAGCTATCTGACAGATAATACCATACGCGCACGAAGGGTTCCCTACCATTATATGTATATGAAAAACCGGCCAAGTGCGAGTCGGACTCGCACACGAAGGGTTCCGTTCCATAATTTATGAAAAATAAACGTACTTATTACCTACAATCAGCCAAAACACACACTTTTCTCAACAAAAAAAAATAACTTTGTTTTTCATACAAATATATGAATAACAAAGTTATAATTTGCGGCTGCTGAAAAAGTACTGTATCTTGTTCAAACCAATTTTGGTTGATTGTTTTGGTTAAGATCTATAACATATATTTTTTTTAGATTTTTCACATTGGTAGTTTAGAAATTACAGGGGGACACACACACATTTTAGCACTTTGGAAGTGTCTTACTCTGAAATGATTGACTTTCAGAAAAAAAAATGTTTTAGTTAGACACCCCACATGTATAGGTCTGAAAAAAAAAATTTTTTTTAGAGTCTGTTTCATGTATGGGGAGCCCCCCCAAATATTTTTTTTTTTTGTAAAAAAATCGTAAAGTGGTCAATATAATACATCTACTTACCAAGTTTTAACTGTGTAGTCCTAATAGTTTCGGAATAAAGTGGCTGTGACATACGGACGGACGGACAGACATGACGAATCTATAAGGGTTCCGTTTTTTGCCATTCGGCTACGGAACCCTAAAAATGAACGTATCTATTACCTACAACTAGCCAAAATACATTCATTTTTCGGGCAGCTAAAATAACTTTGTTTTTCATACAAGTATATTAATAACAAAGTTATAATTTGCGGTTTCACACGTTTATTGTATGGAGACCCCTCTTAACATATATGTTACTTTAAAAGCCCGAACTGTGGAAATCCTAAGATTTTCCGGTAAAACCTAAGATTTACCAACCCTCAATGGTAAAACTCCGAACGTCTTTTTATTTCGAACTTTTACCACCATTTAATTGGTAAATCCTAGGATTTGCCTTAATGGCACGATAAATGTTGATAAAGAAAATTGGGCTCATCGTCTCGTGCTCGTGAACAGTCCGTAACTCCCCACCACCCGTACCGCCTCCGCGCCTCCGCGAGCCTTCTTGGGGAAAATTGTCATTGAATAGAGGACAAGGCTTCAAAAAATGGTTGACAAAGAAATGCGCTTGCCAAGTCTAGCCAAGTCATTAGGATTACTTTGTAATTCAAAATGCCACAATAGCACTCGCATGTTGTAACAAATAATATTTTTCTTTCCAAGTACCTGATAATTAAAGACGATTGTCTTTTTAGGGTTCCGTAGCCGAATGGCAAAAAACGGAACCCTTATAGATTCGTCATGTCTGTCTGTCTGTCTGTCTGTCCGTCCGTCCGTATGTCACAGCCACTTTATTCCAAAACTATTAAGAGTACGCAATTCAAACTCAGTAATTAGATGTATTACATTAACCGCTTCACGATTCTTATGCAAAAATAAAAATATATAATACTAGCTTTCCGCCCGCGGCTTCGCCCGCGTGGAATTCGGTTCGACACACAGCGCCATCTACAATCCATCCATCAAGCAAACAATATTTTTGTTTTCCCTCGGGAATATCTATTTTTTTCGGGATAAAAAGTACCCTATTATTTAATCCGGACTTCTAACTTTACGTCTGCAAAATTTCAAAGCAATCGGTTCAGTAGTTACGGCGTGAAAGCGGAACAAACAAACAAACAAACAAACTCACTTTCCGATTTATAATATTAGTAAGGATTAGAGGGGCGCTCCCCATACATGGAAGCGAAACTAAATTTTTTTTTTTCATCTAACCTATACTTGTGGGGTGTCTATAGATAGGTCTTTAAAAATGAAATTGAGGTTCCTAAAACCATTTTTTCTCAAAGTCAATCATTTTAGAGTAAGACACTTTCAAAGTGCTAAAATGCGTGTCCCCCCCCTGTAATTTCTAAACTACCAGAGTGAAAAATCTAAAAAAAAAATATGTTATAGATCTTAATAAAAACTATCAACCAAAATTGGTTTGAACGAAATACAGCCAGTAGTTTTTGAGCTATACCACTTTTTCAGTAACCGCAAACTATAACTTTGTTATTCATATATTTGTCATCATCTCCCTGCCCTTATCCCAATCTATTTGGGGTCGGCGCAGCATGTTTTCTTCTTCCATTCTCTTCTATTTGCCGTCATCTCACAAGTAACATTCTTCCTAGCCATATCGACTTTCACGCAATCCATCCATCGTTTCTTTGGTCGTCCCCTTCCGCAATATCCATCTACATTCATACTCAAAACCTTCCTCACAACATGATCCTCACTTCTCCGCATCACATGCCCATACCATGCCAGCCGGTTTCCGCATAATTTTTCGGTTACCGGTGCCACTTTCAAACTTCCTCTTATATACTCATTCCTCACTCGATCCATTCGCGTAACACCACACATTCCTCTTAACATTCTCATCTCTGCTGCATGCAATTGTCTTTCATTCATCCCTTTTGTGGGCCAGCACTCTGATCCATACAGGACAGCAGGTCTAACCATGGTCTTGTAGACCTTCCCCTTAAGTTTAAGGGGAAGGCGGGGGTCACAAATTGTTCCCGTAACCTGCCATTTCATCCATCCTACGTTAATTCGGTGCTTGACTGTCCGATCAATTTCGCCATCGTCCTGAATAAGTGAACCGAGATACCGAAAGTCGGAGCAGACTGGAAGTGGCTCGCTATCAAGCGGCTTCAGGACTGGAGAGACCGCCGAAATCGCAGAACATGTATTTGTATGAAAAACAAAGTTATTTTTTGTAGGTACGTTTATTTTTCATAGATAACTAGCTTCTGCCCGCGACTTCGTACGCGGAACATGTCGCTTATGCCAGCGATAACGGGTCATCAAAATGAAAGATCTTAAACATCTGATCTGATGTCGAATTCTAGGAGCCCCGGGAAACGATGGGTTGCGCGAGACGATTCGAGATTTTTCAGACTTATTATACCATTGCATTGCATTGAGTGCCTTTTTAGAATGTATGGATAACGCCATCTATCGGCAAAAGTGAACACTTATCGGACCTACTTACGTGCGAGAAAGCTACATAAAGCTGTACGTGTGAAAAACAGCGACACCGTCACAAAACGAAGGGCAGAAACAGCTATAATTTTCATCAATTTAGCTTCAAAACTGACGGAGTTTCATAGACACTTACCCCCCCACTTTTTCACCCCCGTTAAGGCAGAATTTCCAAAAATCCTTATTGCGTCATTCTTAATTTCTAACCAAATAGCCAAATATTAATTTTAATCGAATTAGCTTCAAAACTGACGGAGTTTCATACAAACTTACCCCCTCCTTTTTACCCCCTTAAAGAGCGAATTTCCAAAAAAAATATGGCCTATATGTTAATATGTTATGTTATTCTGACATATAAACTAATATGCTTGCCAAGTTTCATCAAAATCCGTCCAGTGGATCCTGAGATTAGCGTGTGCAAACAGACAAACAAACATATAAATATACCAACATTCTGCGCCCCGCGCACCGATTACCACGCGCCCCACCATCCACACGTCCCGCATTTCGAGTGAGTCCGGACATTGTACCTATCATTGTATCATCGATATAAAATATGTACCGAACTGTCTCTGTGCGTATTAAAAATATTACTTCCCGAGGGAACAACTTCCCGTACCCGGATAAAAAGTAGCCTATGTTGTTCCTCAGGGTGTATTCTATCTCTGTACCAAATTTCATCAAAATCGGCTCACTGGTTTAGGCGTGAAAGCGTAACAGACAGACAGACAGACAGACAGACAGACAGACAGAGTTACTTTCGCATTTATAATATTATATAGTAAGGAATAGTAAGGATGGAACGGAACCCTTCGTGCGCGAGTCTGACTCGCACTTGGCCGGTTTTTGACGTGACAACGTCTTATAATTCGATTGAGCCGGCTGCACGCTCTAAAAAACATGACTCATGCGCCGTTACCTCGCTATGAGGCGTTCCATGTAAGGATTGAAGTGCAAGCGAGAGCGCGGAACGAACGACAAAGAGGCACATTCGGCTTCGCGTTCGGCATCGTTCGACATCCGTCTCTCTCCTACTTGAGTGAAAAATGCTGCCATTCCATCAGTATTTTCTTAAGACGTTGTCACATTCAACTATCGTCAGTATAAAACCGACTTTACAGACAACCGATTTTTTTTTCAACTTGTTGGTAAATACCAAATTATAAGAAAAAAATACTGATTCAGTGAGATTCAATTAGCCAACGTTTGTGGGAAGATATTATTATTGATTTTTTATTATTCAAGAAGTATTTTAACGTTCTTTCAAATAGTTATTATAAATTAATGAATAAAAATTCCAAAAGAAAATAGGATTGGACTTGATAAATAATTTTTTTTATGGCGTCCTAGCCGATTATCGGCCATGGCGGCTGTTCTCATATAAGGAGATCAGCCAGCTGCGCAGGACATATTATAGTGCACAAGCATTTGCGCAGACACAGGTGCACTCCCTATTCCCTCACTCTCATAACCCGATGGGACGGCAATCCGACACGACCGGTGAGAGATCAGGCGCAGGACCGACATTAACGTGCTCTCCGATGCACGGGAGGGATAAATAATAAAAATGATTAATAATAATTACCAGAGGTCGGAATCGGAATTAGGTAGAGTTATTTTGATACTTAGACGGCTTTCATACAGCGAAAGAATATAGTGGATAGGATATGCCTCACATTGAATTACGGATCGACCAAACTACGGATTTCTTCGGAAGAGCTGTCGTATATTTGTTGGTAAAACCATTAAACCTAGTAGGTACCATCCGCCTTACTTAGTGACGTCTAAAATGATATTGTAAATGGTAAAACTATATCACATTTTTTTCAAGATATCATAATAAAAGTTGTATGTTAATTATCTTTGTTTTATTTGTTTTATCTATCTCTGAGGTTTTTATTAATATTTATTGAATATTGTTGGCCACACAGTATTGTATTACAGATCCCGGGAAGATCCATATTAATATCAACATTCCGATACAAGTACATAAATAACTCTACCTAAATCCGACCCCTGATTGTTAGTACTCTGTCGCTTGTAGGTACATTGAAAACATTTCTACCGCATTATCTGTCAGATTGCTATATAGAACTTTATCTGGAAACTCTGAAGCTATCTGACAGATAATGCCATAAAAAGTAGTCTACATTAAAACATTTTTACCCGACTGCCACAGAAAGGAGAGATGGTTTTTTACCGTATTATCTATTAAATTGCTATCTAGAATGTTATCTAGAACCTCTGAAACTGGCCCTAAGACTTTTACCTGCCAATTTGTTAATTTAATTTTATTTGATTTTATTTTTTAAACAAAACATGATGTTTGGTTCATAAATACTTGACTTGATGTTTGATTTCATTATTTTTTACTACAGTTACTAAAGGGGTGCGGTAATTTTATACATATAATTGACGGTAAATGTGATTGATTTAAAAGATTTTACAACCTTTAGCACGAGCACTGGTAATTTTGCATAGTTCTCGGTAATTGTACATAATAACCGCACTATCCACATATCCATTTGACAGATTGTGGCACATGAAGTTACCACAATCTGTCAAATTTCTGCAATAGATTTTCAACCTTATCGCAATCGCGGTAGGCTAATGTTTGATTGGTAAAATTTGACAGATTCGTATACGTTGACCAGCTGACGTCTGTACTGTAACATATAGGTATATACATGAAATCTCTCATGGATTTCATAGAGTCGCACTTGCGGTCTACTTTCAAAACGTACCTTAACGATACCTGCTTGTATGAATACACATGTCAAAACAATAAGTAGCGCGGGCACAGCTTGCACTCCCACGACACACACCACGACGCGGACACCGTCATCATGCAAACGTTGCCACACTTATCCACTTTACACGACATTTATTTTGTTCGTTGTCATTAGTGGCTAATGTAGCACATATAAGACACAAAAGAATGATGACTAGGTAGTCTAGATTGTTTGCAAAACAGCGTAGATTCGAGTAGGTGAATGCGTCGACGTCAATGATTCAGTGCCGCCCGGCGCCTCCCTGCCCCATCCACTTGCTCCTCGGCCCACCTCGCCCACGCACCATCAGCTGATCGTAGCCTTCTGCCCAAACACAGTTTCTTTTTGTGATGTAATGTTTTATTTTGGAAGTTCTTCAAAATGCTCATAAACTCTATATTAGACCTAGGTCACTTTATTTATTTATTCTTGACGTTGGTTTTAAACCAGGTTATGGTGAGGTTAATTAAACAGTCTTATGATACCTATCTTATCCGAATTTCAAATCTAGCAGCGGAATGATTTTCTGAATTCACCTTGGTTAAAATAACTCATCATTACAGAGGTACGAAGTTTATCAAGTGTTACGTACTGTCCTACCATACCTGCAATTTAATAAACTCTTGTTGTTAAAAGAGAGTAAAACAACAATCAATAGAACGCTGTTTCAAAGTCATGTCAGACAGATTGGGAGTGGGGACAGCCCGAGGGGGTGGGTGAGGCGGCGGGCGAGTCGGTCGCCAGTTGGCACAGTCCCGCGCAGACCGCCTGCCCGCTCACATGTGTTGCGATGCTCGGAGGAGCGGACGCGCTCTCAGCTGTTGTTTGTCGCGCTCGCGCGCCCGGCTAGTGCAGTGTGGCGAGGGCCCGCACGCGCTGCGAGTGCCCATGTGCTTGTGACTGTGGATTGATGCTGCGCTCCGCTACCACGGGCAGCATGGTAGGCCTGCCGCCGCCGCCGCACGCTCGCCTCTCACTCTTCGACTCGTGCCACCGTAAGATAAGGCTCATCGGCGGCGGACCTGTCGCCTTCCTAGGAGGCCTTGTCGCGTGAGTTAAACACGTTTACTGATTCACCACACCAGTTCCACCTGGTTTCTCGACTTCAACCATTTTGTCGCATGAAAACACTATTTGTTGATGTTCACAGTAAACTAATTTCGTGTGAATGTCTGTGTGAACAAGAGCGACATTGATAGCAGGATAACAAACAAATAATTGAACGACCCGACAGCGGCCAATTGTATGTATGTAGTACAAGCAGATTATTTTAACCTGTAACGTCTCTGAGCAGCTAATATTTATAAAACTGTTCTGGCTGAAATAGGAAGCAAGTTAGGCTCAATCTCACGTAGAGCAGAGCGTCTGCTGGTGACGGGGTAGCCGACTGTGCCGGAGCTTAACTGGCTATCACTGATTACATCCGGCGACAACTGGAGTAGCTAATCTGAACCATTCAAAGTATTAATTTAACTGGTTCGTACCTACTCATATCGTATCGTATCATTTGCTGACATTTTCATTACGCTCTTTGGAATTCAGATATTCCAAATTTCTAATTGATCATTAGAGAACCTACTTACTCAGGTACCCGACAGTGATGTCAGCTTTCGTAAGTGCCCCTATTACATTAATAAATCGTATTAATGTTACTTAATTGCCAGTCGATACATTTGCGGTCGGGTATCAGGTGTCTAATTAACCTTTTACGTATGTATTGTTTGCGAGCTGACCACCCTGGAAAGTGGCACAGTAGGTACCTAATTATAAAATTTCGGGAAACTCAAACTGGGGTTTTGTTTACGCGGTTACGTTTCCAGTGTTATGTTGTTTTCGGCTTCCTATCTCACAGTGTTGTCTGACTTCCTCAACCAGATACCAGGGTAACCCGACACACCATGATACGACTGGTTATCTTGATCACTTTCTTTTGGCTTCTAACCACCTGTGACGACTGCCGAAGAGGTACAAATGACAGCCGGTATAATAAGTTTTAAATGTAAAGATTGGTGTATCAACGCACGTGCATTGTGTTCTTCAAAATTTAGTCTGTCAGTCGAAATCATTTTCCCAGAGATGAAAATGTGAATGTCAATTAACGAACGATATGGATTCTGAAAGCATTACTTGAAAGATTTATTTCTGTTTGTGCAAAACGGCCTTTCTAATGTATTGTGTAGTTACGAATCCTACTATAAATACTACTACAATGTAATGGAAGCATAGAAACTTTTCTTATTATTAGTAGTAGTTGTTGTGAAGTCTTATTAGTTGTATCGTCTATTTTGTCATTAACGCAAAAGGTTTGTAGTACTACGTACCTACCTGTAACATACATACATACATATTAGTATACATACCTGCGCATTCTCTGGAGTGACAGAAGTGCTGGGCGCGCTGATGATGCAAGCGCGTGCCATTTCCTTTCTTGTCCACGCATGCCGCACGTAAGGATTAGAGTTGTCCTATTATGTCTACAAATAAGTAGGTATCGGTGAAATGAGGCTGACTTGACTTTTCCATAGAAGAGGTGTTTGTTAATTTAACGAGTACGTCGTCATCAAACAACAAGACCACGTTACACGGTTCAACCGCTGAACCGTTTCATTGTGAAAGCGAAACAGTCGCAGCTACTTCGCAGTTACTATTTATAAGCAAGGATAATTCCGATTTAGTAAACTTTGCTACTAGTGGGATGAATGATAGTACTGGATGAAAGAAACATTTTAGTCAAGTTATTGGAATAAATTAAACGAGTGACAGAGAGGAGTAGAGGACACAAAACTACCAGCAGTATGGTCATACCAAGAAGATCTATTAGAAGATGAATTATCAAGACGAACACACTGCGTATGGCTTCCAGAAAAAAAAACAAACCAGCTTAGCGCAGTGCTAGAAATAATAATCGATTTATTGATTTAAGGACATCAAGAAGACAAACTGGCAGTCAACAGAATGAAATGCACTTAGTGGTTGAGTCAAGAAAAACAGGGATTTATTTTACATCGCAAGATGGATGTAAACAGTCACCTTCAAAAGTGCAGTAACAGTCAATGTTTTTAAACTTTCGCGACTTGTACAAATATTTTAGATAACCAGCGGGTCTTACTCGCGATGAAATTATAAAGGTTTTACGATACCTCTTTTCACGGGTCTACCCGTGACCACGGTCGGTGCAATTCGGCCGAAACGTCGGGAGAAAAGAGGTATCGTAAAACCTTTATAATTTCATCGCGAGTAAGACCCGCTGGTTATCTAAAATATTTGTACAAGTCGCGAAAGTTTAAAAACATTGACTGTTACTGCACTTTTGAAGGTGACTGTTTACATCCATCTTGCGATGTAAAATAAATCCCTGTTTTTCTTGACTCAACCACTAAGTGCATTTCATTCTGTTGACTGCCAGTTTGTCTTCTTGATGTCCTTAAATCAATAAATCGATTATTATTTCTAGCACTGCGCTAAGCTGGTTTGTTTTTTTTTCTGGAAGCCATACGCAGTGTGTTCGTCTTGATAATTCATCTTCTAATAGATCTTCTTGGTATGACCATACTGCTGGTAGTTTTGTGTCCTCTACTCCTCTCTGTCACTCGTTTAATTTATTCCAATAACTTGACTAAAATGTTTCTTTCATCCAGTACTATCATTCATCCCACTAGTAGCAAAGTTTACTAAATCGGAATTATCCTTGCTTATAAATAGTAACTGCGAAGTAGCTGCGACTGTTTCGCTTTCACAATGAAACGGTTCAGCGGTTGAACCGTGTAACGTGGTCTTGTTGTTTGATGACGACGTACTCGTTAAATTAACAAACACCTCTTCTATGGAAAAGTCAAGTCAGCCTCATTTCACCGATACCTACTTATTTGTAGACATAATAGGACAACTCTAATCCTTACGTGCGGCATGCGTGGACAAGAAAGGAAATGGCACGCGCTTGCATCATCAGCGCGCCCAGCACTTCTGTCACTCCAGAGAATGCGCAGGTATGTATACTAATATGTATGTATGTATGTTACAGGTAGGTACGTAGTACTACAAACCTTTTGCGTTAATGACAAAATAGACGATACAACTAATAAGACTTCACAACAACTACTACTAATAATAAGAAAAGTTTCTATGCTTCCATTACATTGTAGTAGTATTTATAGTAGGATTCGTAACTACACAATACATTAGAAAGGCCGTTTTGCACAAACAGAAATAAATCTTTCAAGTAATGCTTTCAGAATCCATATCGTTCGTTAATTGACATTCACATTTTCATCTCTGGGAAAATGATTTCGACTGACAGACTAAATTTTGAAGAACACAATGCACGTGCGTTGATACACCAATCTTTACATTTAAAACTTATTATACCGGCTGTCATTTGTACCTCTTCGGCAGTCGTCACAGGTGGTTAGAAGCCAAAAGAAAGTGATCAAGATAACCAGTCGTATCATGGTGTGTCGGGTTACCCTGGTATCTGGTTGAGGAAGTCAGACAACACTGTGAGATAGGAAGCCGAAAACAACATAACACTGGAAACGTAACCGCGTAAACAAAACCCCAGTTTGAGTTTCCCGAAATTTTATAATTAGGTACCTACTGTGCCACTTTCCAGGGTGGTCAGCTCGCAAACAATACATACGTAAAAGGTTAATTAGACACCTGATACCCGACCGCAAATGTATCGACTGGCAATTAAGTAACATTAATACGATTTATTAATGTAATAGGGGCACTTACGAAAGCTGACATCACTGTCGGGTACCTGAGTAAGTAGGTTCTCTAATGATCAATTAGAAATTTGGAATATCTGAATTCCAAAGAGCGTAATGAAAATGTCAGCAAATGATACGATACGATATGAGTAGGTACGAACCAGTTAAATTAATACTTTGAATGGTTCAGATTAGCTACTCCAGTTGTCGCCGGATGTAATCAGTGATAGCCAGTTAAGCTCCGGCACAGTCGGCTACCCCGTCACCAGCAGACGCTCTGCTCTACGTGAGATTGAGCCTAACTTGCTTCCTATTTCAGCCAGAACAGTTTTATAAATATTAGCTGCTCAGAGACGTTACAGGTTAAAATAATCTGCTTGTACTACATACATACAATTGGCCGCTGTCGGGTCGTTCAATTATTTGTTTGTTATCCTGCTATCAATGTCGCTCTTGTTCACACAGACATTCACACGAAATTAGTTTACTGTGAACATCAACAAATAGTGTTTTCATGCGACAAAATGGTTGAAGTCGAGAAACCAGGTGGAACTGGTGTGGTGAATCAGTAAACGTGTTTAACTCACGCGACAAGGCCTCCTAGGAAGGCGACAGGTCCGCCGCCGATGAGCCTTATCTTACGGTGGCACGAGTCGAAGAGTGAGAGGCGAGCGTGCGGCGGCGGCGGCAGGCCTACCATGCTGCCCGTGGTAGCGGAGCGCAGCATCAATCCACAGTCACAAGCACATGGGCACTCGCAGCGCGTGCGGGCCCTCGCCACACTGCACTAGCCGGGCGCGCGAGCGCGACAAACAACAGCTGAGAGCGCGTCCGCTCCTCCGAGCATCGCAACACATGTGAGCGGGCAGGCGGTCTGCGCGGGACTGTGCCAACTGGCGACCGACTCGCCCGCCGCCTCACCCACCCCCTCGGGCTGTCCCCACTCCCAATCTGTCTGACATGACTTTGAAACAGCGTTCTATTGATTGTTGTTTTACTCTCTTTTAACAACAAGAGTTTATTAAATTGCAGGTATGGTAGGACAGTACGTAACACTTGATAAACTTCGTACCTCTGTAATGATGAGTTATTTTAACCAAGGTGAATTCAGAAAATCATTCCGCTGCTAGATTTGAAATTCGGATAAGATAGGTATCATAAGACTGTTTAATTAACCTCACCATAACCTGGTTTAAAACCAACGTCAAGAATAAATAAATAAAGTGACCTAGGTCTAATATAGAGTTTATGAGCATTTTGAAGAACTTCCAAAATAAAACATTACATCACAAAAAGAAACTGTGTTTGGGCAGAAGGCTACGATCAGCTGATGGTGCGTGGGCGAGGTGGGCCGAGGAGCAAGTGGATGGGGCAGGGAGGCGCCGGGCGGCACTGAATCATTGACGTCGACGCATTCACCTACTCGAATCTACGCTGTTTTGCAAACAATCTAGACTACCTAGTCATCATTCTTTTGTGTCTTATATGTGCTACATTAGCCACTAATGACAACGAACAAAATAAATGTCGTGTAAAGTGGATAAGTGTGGCAACGTTTGCATGATGACGGTGTCCGCGTCGTGGTGTGTGTCGTGGGAGTGCAAGCTGTGCCCGCGCTACTTATTGTTTTGACATGTGTATTCATACAAGCAGGTATCGTTAAGGTACGTTTTGAAAGTAGACCGCAAGTGCGACTCTATGAAATCCATGAGAGATTTCATGTATATACCTATATGTTACAGTACAGACGTCAGCTGGTCAACGTATACGAATCTGTCAAATTTTACCAATCAAACATTAGCCTACCGCGATTGCGATAAGGTTGAAAATCTATTGCAGAAATTTGACAGATTGTGGTAACTTGATGTGCT
>NWSH02000050.1:87253-100486 GCA_002382865.2 Heliothis virescens | reverse complement strand
AGGGTCGATTTATACTAGCGCAGAGTCGAAGCGCATCGAAGCGTCTTTCCAAAACCGAACATAACAAATTCAACCTTAACTCCACAGCGTAATGCACACATTACTTCGGAGAATTTAAAAAGACGCGCGCATTCGTCGGAATTCGCGCGTCTGCGCGCGAATTCCGACGAATAACGCTGATTGTTGCGCGCGCATTCGCGCGCCCAATAGCGAACCAACGCGTCATCAGTCGGAAGGTCAATAGCTCTGCTGTTGATGCCCATTACTACACGTGAGAGTGCGCGCGCATTCGTGCGAATGCGCGCGCATTCGTGCGGCTTCGCTTTAGTTGCAAAGAATTTGACGCTTCGATGCGCTTCGACTCTGCGCTAGTATAAATCGACCCTAATGCCGATTACTGACTAGACAACCAATGGAAAATATATTCATGATGGTAATTAGGTTATAAAAGTTTGGAACGGTGTGTAATAAAAAGGACATATCAGAGTGCATACAGTAGTCGACGACTCTAAGTCGTACCTACCGTCCTTGTAAAGCTGTGAGCTATGTTTGTAGTGTCGCCACAAGTAGGACACGTCGGTATCGGGCGGCGGCGAGCCGGCGCTATGCGGCAGTATCGCGGCCGCTATCGATCTCCGGCACCCACCACCGCGCCACCACGCCACCGCGCCACCAGTGCCCGCCACTGCCCGCCACTGCCAGACCTTGACATGTCACTCCAGCTCATCCATACTGAAAATTATCTAAGTGAGCGGCTATCTCACAGATGACAGACACATGACATTATTCCACTGGCCGATTGCTCCTAATTACTTAATGTAATAGTTTCCACTAGATAAGTGGGTTAAACATTTTACCGATTATTTTGATAAATTTAATGGCCAGAACACTATAAATTGGTGTCTAGTGTATGTAGCTATGTTTATTTCGCCACCGACTTCTAGACCGAGCATCTAGAAGAACTTTTTATTGCCTTTTAGTGCTTTACTATGTCAATTTTCCAGAGTTGCCCTCGATTTCTCAGGGTTTCCATAATCGGATCCTGAAGTGGTGGCAATAGGCAACTGCCATCTCAGCAGCGTACCCCTTCATATGCATAAAAAGATTTATTACAACCAGTTCATAAACGACGATCAGCGAACACTCTATCTATGTTTATATGCGGTCGAATTGAGAACCTCCTGCTTTTTGGGAAGTTGGTTAAAAATACCAAATCATCGTAAAATTGTAATTCCGTTGACAGAGGTTAGAATTCTTGATCTTATTTTTATACTAGCTTCTGCCAGTGGTTTCACCCGCTTCCTGAGTGAACTTAATCCCGAAAAGGGGATTTATTTGTGAAGGTACAGACGCCAGCACATGAACAAAATCTGTCAAATTTCTTCAATAGATTTTGAACCTTGTCACAATAGTAAAAGGTTAATAATGGATACGTAAAGGTTAATAATACAAAGCATGTAAAATGAGAACAGCCGCTTAAATCCCTTCAGAAACATACATTTACAAACAACCAACCCCCGTTTTACACTCCTACGAGTAGATTTTCATAAAATCCGTTTTTAGATAATGTTTACATCCTATAAGAAACCTATCTGCTAAATTACATGTATCTTATTTGAAAAACCATAGGACACAAATCACTGGTGCGTAAAATTTTCTCAGTGGTTCGTCACTGATTCACTGACACACTGATGATCATCAAAATGTTTGACTACTTCCTGAAGTGCTAGAAAGCTGATATTTGGTATGTAATATAAGTTTAGTACACAACCAACAAAAAAATCATTAACTTATAATTTTCGCACCCCAGCTCCTAAAATGTATTGTATGAGACTTCAAAATCCCTATCATTTTGAAGTCTCATACAAAGTATAACTCCTGAAGTGCTAGAAAACCGGGAATGTAAACGATGTTCAGTATACAAGAAACACTACCGTGCACCCAGTTAAACTTAAAACTTTCGTTAAAATTTGCCTAGGAACTTACAAAAACAACTGAAAACCCACCAAAACCATTTAAATGTTGCTGAGACGACCACATCACAGGTTTTTCTTGTGTAAGACGACCTGTATCTACAAATATCCGGATTGAGAATTTCCTCCTTCTTGGGAAGTGGTTAATAAGATGGGGGATTCCTCTAGACGAGGGTTGGCGCCTCCAATGTGGTCTGTCTGTGACCTTGTACATTGTACAAGGCATTGTACAGTAGTGTTGTATGTAGTAGTTGATTACGTAAAGAGAGATGGATGGGTTGGATGGTCAGGTCGGTCGGTGTGCGTGGGACGGTGTGCACTGTGCAGCGGTGCAGGCAGAGAGCGGCGGTACAGTTGTAACGGGACCCCCGCCGCCCGCAGGCCGCGCGGCCCCGATACGGGCAACACGCTGCCCAACATTAACGTGTTCAGTTCCCATCAAATTAATTGTGTGACTCTGAATTCAGCAAGTTGACAAGTCGCGCTTGCGCACACAACCTATTTTCATTTGTACTAGAAATATTTTGACTAGCATAACGTTTCTAGTAGCCAATGCCAGACTGGTTAAGGTTTATGGCCAGAACTTGATATACTTTAAATACGCCTGATTCATTGTCGATATGCAGATTGAATGAGCCGGGAAGAACATTATTCGTACAATATTATTGTATTTTATGAATATACAATTTTATCTATATCTATTCTATACATATGTTAACGGAAATGTATAAAATCTAGGAATTGCATACAACTCCTAGGAAATGTATACAATTCCGGAGCTATTTAGGAAATGCGTAAAATATTGTTTTAAAAATTATTTAATAGATACATATCCTGGGAGATGTATAGATTTCCTAGGAATTGTATATAATTCCTATAAGTATCGTATTAGGAAATGCATAAAAAGAAGGCTTTCTGTAATAAAACACCTTGTTAAAATGAGAATAATATTTTTTATGAAGGCACTGGTTGAGGTAACCAGGTAATCTGGTAATAATTATAGCGTAAAATATAATATCTTCATATTTTCTTACTAATTAAAGCGCCAAAAATCAACTATCACAGTTAAACTTTCATTTGGTAAGTACCTATTCAGTCTGTATTTTTTCCACCACGGGTTTTACATTTCCGATTGCTATTTAGGAAATGTATAGATTTCCTAGGAAATGTGTCTAATATAATTTATTTCACACATTTCCGGGCTATTTTAGGAATTACATACATTTCCTAGGATTTGTATACAATGACGGATTACATACATTTCCGTTAACACATATAATAAATCAGTATAAAAATCTTGTCTGTACATTAAATATTTTTACAAAACAAAATATGTAGAGTTATTAAGAAATGAAAAACCGACCAAGTGCGAGTTGGACTTGCGCACGAAGGGTTCCGTACCATTATCTATGAAAAATGAACGTATCTACTACCTACAACTAGCCAAAATACAAACATTGTTCGGGCAGCAAAATATAACTTTGTTTTTAGGGTTCCGTACCCAAAGGGTAAAAAGAAACCCTATTACTAAGACTTCGTTTTCTGTCTGTCTGTCTCCAGGCTGTATCTCATTAACCGTGATAGGTAGAATACTGAAATTTTCACAAATGATGTATATCTGTTGCCGCTATAACAACAAATACTAAAAATTAAAAAATATATATTAAGGCTGTTGATTTATATTAATTAACTAGCTTCGGCCCGCGACTTCGTACGCGGAACATGTCGCTTATGCCAGCGATAACGGGTCGTCAAAATGAAAGATTTTAAACGTCTGATGTCGAATTCTAAGAGCCCGGGGAAATGACGGGTTGCGCGAGACGATTCGAGATGTTTCAGACTTATCATACCATACCATTACATTGCATTGACTGCCTTTTTAGAATGTATGGACAACGCCATCTATCGGTAAAAGTGAACACTTATCGGAGCTGGAAAGCTACATAAAGCGGTCTGTGTGAAAAACAGCGACACCGTCACACAACGAAGGGCAGAAACAGCTTTAATTTTCATCGATTTAGCTTAAAAACTGACGGAGTTTCATAGACACTTACCCCCCCTTTTTCACCCCCGTTAAGGCAGAATTTCCAAAAATAATTATTGCGTCATTCTTAATTTCTAAGGGGCCGTCCATTAATCACGTGATGTTTATTTTAGCTTTTTTTCACCCCCCCTCCCCCTTGGTGATACATTTGCGGTATAAGAAGTGATGTGATACCCCCTCCTTTTTACCCCCTTAAAGAGCGAATTTCCAAAAAAGAAATAGCTTATATGTTATTCTGATATATAAGCTATATGCCTGCCAAGTTTCATCAAAATCCGTCCAGTGGATCCAGAGATTAGCGTGTGCAAACAGACAAACAAACATACAAATATACAAACAGACAAAAATTTTTTTTCGAATTCTTACTCTTCTTTCAATCTATTTCTAATAACCCTACATATTTTGTTTTGTAAAAATATTAAATGTACAGACACGATTTTTTTACTGTTTTATTATATTGTTTCATACAAATTTACCCCCTCCTTTTTACCCCCATAAAGAGCGAATTTCCAAAAAAAAATAGCCTATACGTTATTCTGATATATAAGCTATATGCCTGCCAAGTTTCATCAAAATCCGTCCACTGGATTTTGATGAAACTTGGCAGACATATAGCTTATATGTCTATCAGAATAACATATAGGCTACTTTATATCCGGGTACGGGAAATAGTTCCCTCGGGAAGCGGACGAAGCCGCTGGCAGAAGCTAGTTTAAAATAAAACATTTCATATGGATACTGATACTGATTGGAAATAATTAGATTTTCTGTATCGATCAACCTTTTCAATTGTACCTTCATTTGTAAATCTGTAGCCGAAGTGGCGGCTCTCTCGGAGAGTGGAACGGTCGCACGCGCAGCGAGAGCGCATACCACCGGCGCAGTGGTGCTCACCTTCGGCTGTAGGTTATTATTAAGTGGCTTTATCGACTTATGACTGCCATCTAAAATGTGCTCATAATAATGTAAAAAAAAAACAGCTTGGAAAGGCCAAAGGGCCTGGCAACCCGTTACCCCTTGGTAAGACTTTCGTGCTTCCTGGCTACCCGTAGCGAAAGATTTTCAAACTCAAATTCAAACTAATTTTTTTTTATTTCAAATTGGCCTATAAAAGCTCTTATGAAACGTCAAGCTAGTTGCACGATTCAAAGAAGTGGGTCTCTTGGAGAAGAACCGGCAAGAAACTCCATGGATACTCTTTTAAAAAAACACGTGTTTACAATAGTTTTCTTACAGTAGGTAGGTACTAGGTAATTATTAGTAAAAATTTGAGACTGATTGCCATCGACTCGCAAAGAAGAAGAAGCAGGTAGGTTACAAGCTATCCCCGAGAAAGTTATATAAGGGAACTAATTTTTTGAGCTGTTATTTAAATATTCGAGATGTTATTATGATCAGTTGAAAAACTTATTGAGCAGTTATTTAATTTAATGGCAGTTGATCAATTATTGCGACAGTAAAACATGGACAGTAATAAAAGCCAATGAGTTGGGTTATTTTATTTACACTGTATGAGTGTCAATTCTAAAAATAATTGAGCAGTCCAATAATTGAATGAGCGGTAAAAATGACGGAATGAGCAATTCGATAAATAGTTCGGCAGATCATAGCGAAGGGACTTCGTTTCGTCATCAAAATTTTTATTTCCGAAAATCATAATCATTAACCAGTTTGTCGTAAACTAGGTTTTAATGGCAAAACCGAATCGCTGTAAATCCGACTCCACGTAGTCTTGTCTGCCCTACCCCTAGAGTGTAATTCAAAATCGCGTAGGCGCGGAGGGGCGAGGCGGCCCGCGGGTTGAGGAGCAGGTGGTTGTAACACTCACCGCCGCGGCTGAGGCTGGCCGGCCCAGCCAGCCAGCGAGCCGAAGCTGCGGTGGTGAGCGTTAAAGCTATCTGCGACGATAAACTCGCGTGGAACCGCCAGAGCCCTGTAGCGTCGGAGCCGTGACAGAAATCATGCCTGCTGCATGATGCGTGCTTGCTTGCATGTTGCCTGCTTACCCTGCATATACTACCTCAATGTTTATAGAATTGCTTAGAATGAGATTAATTACCGATAAATTCCGATTTATTACTGCCCACACGTAACTGATCGTTTAATCATTTTTACTGCTCATTTAATTACCTTTCTGACTAATTAGATATTCACTGATCCATTTCATTATTTTTTATTACTCATTTTCTGTATACTTTACTGCTTAGATTTAACTGCTGAACTAGTTATTAAACGTGCCATTTATAATTTTTAACTTACCAAAACTGCTAATTACAACTGCCACGTTAAATGAGTGCCGTTATATAATGCAAGTGAAGCTAATGCTTCAAATGACAGCCGGGCGGGACACACCAATTTATCGTGCCTTTCGAAACCTGGAGGAACTCGTTATATCAAGATGGTCAACCCTATGATATATCAATCAATCCGTGCGGCTGTTACTTTGCCACGAACTCCTCCGCCGTCTACAATATGCTCTGAAAGATTTTCCCAATTTATACATGACATTATGACAACATAAAAAGCGGTAGATACCCTATTAGGATGTTTCACTTTGTAGGCAAAAAAAAATTTTTCATTTTTTTTGCAGACTTTGATCGCCCCCTGAATCTAAGTAAGCTAATAGTCATAATTACCAAATTTCGTGACAATTGGATAATATTTAGAGGTTGCACACTTTGATCGTTTTCGAAAATTTGCCATATAGCAATATTTTTTATTTACTTCTATTATTCGACTGTAAGTTATTTTTCCTGTAGTTTTCAAAATTTATTTATGTTTATTGATTATTTAGATTATATTATCAGGGTGTCCACATTCTGGAAAGTCAGGGAAAGTCAGGGAAAAGTCAGGGAAGCTTAAGGTGGTCAGGGAAAGTCAGTGAAATTGAGGGGAAAGGAGAGAAAGTCAGGGATAGTCAGGGAAAATTGAGATTTTTTCCCAGTGATTGTAAAATGAGGGATTTTGTATGGGAGATAGTTTTATGTTGATTCAACATAAAACTATCTCCCATACAAAATAAACAAAAACTCAAAACACAATCTAACTTAAAACTATAAACCAAAAATTTGTCTCCTACATACACATTCCCTCACATAAGTGAGTGACTACCCTCGTATGATAAAATAAAACCCTGTGCTCGTACCACTTACCAGGTAGCTACAGACCTATGCTATCTACATTATGTCGACCTGTTTGTCACAATGTCAACAATGTCACAACTTTATCTGCAACAATCAAATAAACAACCCTGACCCCTACGACCGCTGCAGATCCCAAGTAATCACGAAATCCCTAATAATAAAGTTTTCTTTCATAGTCAAATTTCTTCGCGAACTTACGTCGTTTCCTAAATTTAAATGTATAATTATTTACAGCCCCTGTCTACACTCCTAAATGACAAGTTCTTCACACAAGCACTAGATCTTTTTTCATCAATCCTAACTTGATCAGGCCTTGCATTCGGTTCAGTTCCTCTCTGGTGATGACCAACGTGACTCTGAGAAATATTTTGCTTGACTGGTTTCTTCTTTAAACTTAAATTTTGTACAAGGTTTTCTGAAAGAAAGGTGAAAGATTCTTACCCAACAGAGCTCATACTGCTTGTACGTTTCTATTTTTCGAATCAAATCTGACTTCGTTATGGTTAACAGCCCTAGATTCTAATAATTCTTAATTATTTTTATCATAAAATAGTTAATATGAATAAGCGGAAAAAAAGATTAAGCAATCAAGTGAAATCATACACTATATTAAAGTTAATAGTGGTTTTAAGCTACATGAGAAAATCCATTAAATTCATCGAAATGGTTGTTACGCCGTGAGTTGCGACTAGCAACAGAGGATATGTTGGCGTCTCAGAATAGATCAGGATCATAAATTATGTATCTTAAAGCTGCCGCTCCCAAATGGAATATAGGTCATGAACGCAGAAAAACGATCTTTCAACGTACATACCTACACTAGGCACTCATCACTAGAAATTGAATTATATGCACCATAAAAATGCCAAAATATGGACAAGATAAATATGGCACAAAAAAAATAATTGAATATGTTTTGTAAAAAAATAATGAGTGTGTATTTACACAATAATTACATGTAAAGGTGGGAAAGCTTTCACAACTCTTAAGTATGAGTAACGCTCAAATTTTTTAGATGTCGTCGGTTATAGTATCTAATTGGTTTGAAGAGATAAAGTTCTTACTTTATCTCTTTAAATTCTCTCTCGTCTTAATCGCTTTAGCTGAAGCGCCTCTTTTGATTGTATATCTTATTAACCTGATTTACTCAAACCAGTGTTATTATTATAACACTGGTTCTGAGCTGCATCCGGTTAGACTGGAAGCTGACCCCAACAAAGTTGGGAAAAGGCTAGGCAGATATGGGGTTTAGCCATATAATTTGAGTCATCATTATTAATACTACCATAATTCCTACCATAATCTAATCATTTTTGGTTTGCTTACCATATACCATATTACTACTATAGAGAAGCTACTTTTTCCCGAGGTTTTAGCCGCTTCCTGAGGAAACTTTTTCCCATACCCAGATAAAATGTAACCTATTTTACTCGGGTATAGTGTAGTTGCCCAAAAGGGAAAGCTTTTTTCAAGTAGGTTCAGGGACGTAATTCTCGCGTATTCAATCACGAATTCGAATATTTCTCGAGTCAAAAATGTGAGGTCTGGAAATGTCGAATTCGACTTGAACGTATATACAATTTTCGGCAGCAAAAAATAACTTTGTTTTTCATACAAATATATAAATAGCAGTAAATTTGCGGTTTCACGCGTTTATTGTGTGGGGACCCCTCTTAATTTTTTTTTTTTTTTTATGTTTTCGTATTTGTTGTTATAGCGGCAACGGAAATACGTAATTTGTGAAAATTTCAGCTTTTCTAGCTAACACAGTTTATGAGATACAGCCTGGAGACTGACAGACAGCGGAGGCTTAGTAACAGGGTCCCGTTTTACCCTTTGGGTTCGGAACCCTAAAAATCTGGATTATGAGATTTGCGCGAGCGAAGCTGCTGGCAGAATATAATTCATTAAATATAACTATGGAACGAAAACTCTCTAAATCCGAAAATCACACTAAAACGTATGAACCGTTACCCGCCACAACTTTTTTAGTTGTACATACAATATTAACAACTTTCAGCTCAGGACATTCTTAATATTAAAATGTAAAACATAGTGTAAGATGAGTGTACAAGTGCTATCTCCTTTGAGAAAGACGATTGTGAGTTCGTGGACAAAAGACAATTGACAAACCAAACTAACTGTAAGCCGCCGAATGTGAGCAGGCTTACTATGAGTCCCAGTGTACTAAAGAACATGTAATAACGTATTGTCGGTTATATGTAAACGAAAAACTGAATATGTATGGAAATAAAAGGAGTTACAGTCAGTTTGGTTTGAACATGGCCTAAATTTGGTCAGGGAAATTAAAAAAAATGGTCAGGGAAAGTCAGGGAAAAGTCAGGGAATTATTTTGAACATTAGCTGTGGACACCCTGATTATGTATAAACAATAAATAAACCACACAATACAATGAAAAAATCGGTTCAACATTGAGTATTTAACATTTTTATATTGCAGGTAGAACGACGAACGTTATTATTTATCGGTGACCCAAACAAAGTGATATGTGTCATTCACTAGCAAGCGCGTTAATCATTAGTTCGTCATATTTAAGTTAAATATTTATTTCGTTTGAAAATGGGATCTAAGAGAGGTATTTGGTTATTAGAAAAATTTTTTTTAGTTTTAAGGAGCTCGGCTTCCTTCAAAAGTGCAAGTACTTTTAGTGTTTATGTATCACCATAAGGAAATGAAAGAAACCCTTTCCAATGCTGCAATGTCTACCAGTGGAAAACTGCTATAAATTTGGAAGAAAGCGAATATTCCTGTCAAAACAGAAGAGAATACATACGTGCTGATACACTGAGGTTGTACAGAGAATACCAAAACTTGTGCAATGAGAAATCGAGAAATACAGATAAATCAAATATGAAACGGCAAATTTGGAAAAGTGACATGTAAGGACATGCATTACATTATATTATATACCAGCACGTATTTATTCTCTTGTTTTGACAGGAATATTCGCTTTCTTCCAAATTTATAGCAGTTTTGCACTGGTAGACATTGCAGCATTGGAAAGGGTTTCTTTCATTTCCTTATGGTGATATATAAACACTAAAAGTACTTGCACTTTTGAAGGAAGGCCGAGCTCCTTAAAACTCATCACAGGGTAATTTTTCTAATAACCAAATACCTCTCTTAGATCCCATTTTCAAACGAAATATTAAACTTAAATATGACGAACTGATGTCACTTTGTTGAGGTCATCGATAAATAAAACATGTCGTTCTACCTGCAATAAAAAAATGTTAAATCCTCAATGTTGAACCCATTTTTTTTTTTATTGTGTGGTCTATTTATTGTTTATGCATATAATGTAAATAATCAATCAACATAAAAAGTAAGCAAATAAAAAATACTGCTTTATGGTAAAAGTGATCAAAGTGTGCAACCTTTAAATATTGTCCAATCCTAATGAAATTTTGCATACGTATCTTTGGTAACACTGAGACTCAGGGGAAAAGCAAAGTCATGTGAAAATCACAACTTTGGAAAAATGAAACACCCTATACCCTATGCAGGCCCCGCTGGGGTTTGCTAACTCTCTTTGAGGAGTGTGTGGAACAACGCGCGCCGCCGATACGAGGACACGACGGTGTGACGGTGACCTCCCACTGTGTGCTCCGTGTCCCGAGTCCTCTGGATCGTCCGTGCAGTGGTGACACCCGGGCACCACCTCCCGCCCAGTGCGATGCAGGTACCTCCCAAAGCAACCGTGTCCGGTGAGGACCTGCGTCTTGCGAAAGGTGTGTCTCCTCCCGAGACACTCCTCAAGAGGGCCGTTGAACACTCCTCAATCGCGATTTCTCTATTGCTGTATAATCAGTTCGTTTGTTGTCATTTTTAGGTAGCGATTTTTTGTTTCATTTTATTTTTACTAGCTTCCTCCAGCGGTTTTACCAGCTTCCCGTGGGAACTAAAAGTCTGAGATATCGGGTGTGCTTTAGTTTCGAAACAACATCGAGTCTTACTACAACTATACTGCTTTGGTTCGCTTGCAACTCAGTGAATTGTGCGGTCAAGTAGACTAAGTTGATGATCACTGGGCTGCTGGCTTAAAGATTTGTACAGACTGGGTAGGCACTCAAAACTGTTGTTTTGCCTTCGACTTCTCGAGTCCTTTCTCATTTCATTTTCTTTCACTTAAGATTATCGAATTTAAAAGTAAAAGCTCGACCGATCTAATGGCCCGATTACACAACGAGTCACTAAACACGTTCGACTGTAATGGCTAGAAGCATCACCTGTCCTAAGTGTAATGATACAGTATATAATAGTATTGCGTGCATTTGAAGTGGTCTCGTGGACAATGGCGATATGTAAAGTAACGGCGTGCGGCGGCGCGGCGCGCCAGATCCGAGTGTTCTCGCTCTACATACGGCGGCGCGGCTTCCTGCGCTCGTTTCACTCGCTCTTATGCCTTTTGCTATGGTGTAACAGCGTTTCGACAACTCTTGCACAAAACGTTTTTATATAAAAAAAACGGTTCAGGTTAATTTGCGTTGTTCACGGCGCGGCGTTAGTTTAGTGTGACGCATACGTAAATCAGGAAAACCAATAATGCCACGGTGATTTTCCTTCGAGAAGGTATGAAACAAGTTATTAATTATGACTTATGAGTATAGTTATAGAACCAGTAGCACCATCCTTTAAACGTTCACGTAGGAAAACGGGAGTTACTGAATCTTCAATATTTGTCATTTTGTCGTGCAACATTATAATATTACTAGCTTCCGCCAGCGGTTTCACCCGCTTTCCCGTGGGAACTACTGCGCGCACCCGGATAAAAATACCGGATAGCATAAAGTAGCCTATAACCTTCCTCGATAAATCGGCTATCTAACACTGAAAGAATTTTTCAAATTGGACCAGTAGATCCTGAGATTAGCGCGTTCAACCAAACAAACAAACAAACTCTTCGGCTTTATAATATTAGAGTATAGATGTAGCGTGGCATCAACGTTTGACTTTATCATAAAATTATTCTGAACTAGCTTCTGCCAGCGGCTTCGCCCGCTTCCTGAGGGTCTCTCAGGGTCTATTCTATCTCAGTACCAAATTTCATCAAAATCGGCTATCACGTCAAAATATTTGTTTAAATAAATATGAATGAACTTAAGAAAACATGCAAAACGTCAAGAGTCTCAAATGACACATCAATGTTGAGCCGGCTGTGCCGTCCGTGTCATGTTAGGATTCCGTACCCAAAATAAAAAGACCCTGTTACTAGGACTTCGTTGTCCGTCTGTCTGTCACCAGGCTGTATCTCGTGAACCATGGTAGCTAGAGCGCTGAAATTTTCACAGATAATGTATTAATGTTGCTGCAATAACAACAAGTGCTGAAAACTAGAATAAAATACACATTTTAGGGGGCTCCCATGCAACTAACGTGTTTTTTTATTGATTGATATTGGTACGGAACCCGTCGTGGGCGAGTCCGACACTTGGCCGGTTTTTCCTTTGACATTTTCGTAAGTTTCATACCTTTATAATATAGATATATATGTACCTATACAGACAGTGTCCTGCGAAGTATGGATCAAATGGAACAAGGGTGCAGTGTGGACAGGGTCATTTACCATCTTTTTGACTTCAAAATGAGGGTCAAATTTTTGATGGGTCAAAATTATGCCCAATTTTACCAAAATTTCAACAATTTCGCATTGTGGTCGAAGAAAATGTAGGTATAAAGAAACTACCAAGATGGGTGTATTTATTTTTCAGGATGTTTTCGAGTTTATCTTTTCATTAAAAAAAAAAATAAATACACCCATCTTGGTAGTTTCTTTATACCTACATTTTCTTCGACCACAATGCGAAATTGTTGAAATTTTGGTAAAATTGGGCATAATTTTGACCCATCAAAAATTTGACCCTCATTTTGAAGTCAAAAAGATGGTAAATGACCCTGTCCACACTGCACCCTTGTTCCATTTGATCCATACTTCGCAGGACACTGTCTGTANCAGGATGTTTTCGAGTTTATCTTTTCATTAAAAAAAAAAATAAATACACCCATCTTGGTAGTTTCTTTATACCTACATTTTCTTCGACCACAATGCGA
>NWSH02000050.1:23164-44957 GCA_002382865.2 Heliothis virescens | reverse complement strand
GACCAAGGCAGTGATTAGTGGGCAAGGTCATCCATGACTGGTACCCGCCCTCGGATGTAGGACCTGCGGATAAAATACTCAGGAAGAAAATAGCTCGGCTAACCTGCCAATGGAAACTAAATGACTCATCTTCACCGTTTGTATTTCCACTAAATCTACGTGGATAAATAATCTCTCACTCATAACACCCATTACACTCGTAATAACAGCACTTTGTTACTTGGGTTTAATTTAACACAGTGCTTCCTGCACAACAATAAAATCTAATTGGAAGACTTCCGATCAACAAATTAAGCAAAGCAAAAGCACTGCAACTTATCGGTTACTAATAATCAAAACAGACTTTGAAAGTAATGCGTACTCAATCTCATGAAACCCTCGCACCAGCCTGTGCACCAACACAGACAACTTGCGCACCAACGCAAATCAGAATCGCACCAACGACTCTCAAAATAGCTATCGCTAAATGTGCTACAACACATAAAGCACTCTGTGCACCAACACAGATCGAAATCGCACCAACGATTTCTTACAGACCCATCGCCACATGTTACTCATGAGGTGCGGTCCAGAGGTTTGAGCTTGAGTACACACGCCATTATTAATCGGATGTGGTTTCACTACCACTGCCATCAACTATGACATCTAACTCTCGAGGCACTCGATGATCGAGAATCTTCCTCACACGGTTATGGGGGTACTTTGTACACTACCGTGATGGATTCATGTTTACTGTATTGTTTACACGTTTGCCACTAAACTTGGACCCAAAATTATTGAGCATTCGGCTCTACAATCATAATAAAATGGAAATGACTCACCAAAGTTCATCAACACACCAAGGGTAGCTGATATAGCAAGCTTCAACGAGATGCTCGCTGCTACCAATCAAATTCTCGTCACAGCGTGACGTCATCGCTCAATTTTCCAAAATTTCTTCAGCTCGAGTGTATCCCAATTCTGATGTCGGCGTCGAGGGTGGCCGAGTAGCGAGGTATCGGGTCCTCCTCATGGTCCGAGATTATTTTCGGCTTAATGTGGGCACTGTCGTGGGTACTCGAGCAGAAGATAATAACTGGTAACTTGTTTTAAAATAACTTTATTCGACTGACGGTTACAACCACTCAAAGACGGAAACATAACACGTGCGTTGGTAGGAAGCGTATGCCTCGACTGCCGGAGCTCAACTGTGTGCGCTTCGTCTCGCCACTTGATTAGTAACTGCATCCCCTCCACCGACGATCGTGTTCAAGCGGTGGGGCGCGCTTGCGTTTCCGGTCACGTGATCCCCACTGATTCCAAACTGAATTGATAGATGGCGCTGTGTTCGATGTTATCGCTATTGTGGCGCCCTCTATCTCCGACATATAGATATAGATAGATAGATGTAAAAATATTAAATGTACAGACACGATTTTTTTACTGTTTTATTATATGTATAGAAGATATGAGACAACCCTCACTAAGCGGCAACTGCTGGCAGTGCACTACAATTACACAATTTCATACAAGGAATATTATGACGCGTCGCCGTCGTGTCGCGCAGTTCCGCTGACGGTCAATGCGTCTAGCGAAAGCGATATAAATTATCTATGACTTTATAATCTTTTATAGTCTGTGATATCAACCCAGGGAGAAATGTCAATAATACGCTGTCTGTTTAGTTGCATTGTAAAATAGTAAGTTGTGATTAATTCGTCGTTGAAGTGGTATTGTTTAGTGTAGCTCTTCAGTACAGTACAGTTGTAATTGTCTGGTGGTTACTATAATGTGTATAACCGTTGGCGAGTACTAGAGCATGTACGACAGTACATGCGGTGCCGCTGCTAGCGGGCAATGCGGCAAGTCGCAGCCCGACGGTGATGGCCCGCCACCACGGGAGCCTCCGCCCGCGCCTCTGGAGCGAGACTACAGCGGGTTTGACATAGTCAAGGCTACGCAGTATGGAGCTTTCGCCCGCGTCAAGGAGCTCGTGGAGGCGGGATGGGACGTGAACCAGCCAGATCACGAGACGGTTACCTTATTGCATTGGGCGGCGATCAACAACAGGCGCGAGATTATCCAGTACCTGCTGTCGAAGGGCGCCGCCGTAGATGCCGTCGGTGGCGAGCTGCAGTCGACGCCGCTGCACTGGGCGACGCGGCAGGGCCACCTGGAGGCCACGGTGCTGCTGGTGCGCGCGGGCGCGGACCCGGGGCTGCGCGACGCCGAGGGCTGCGCATGCCTGCACCTGGCGGCGCAGTTCGGCCACACGGCCGTGGTGGCGTACCTGGTGGCGCGCGGCGTGCCGGCCGACGCGCCCGACGCCGCCGGCATGACGCCGCTCATGTGGGCGTGCTGGAAGGTGTCGGCCGTGGACCCGGCGCGCCTGCTGCTGACGCTGGGCGCGTCGCCGCGTCCTGCCGACCGCTCGCACGGGAACACCGCCTTACACTGGGCTATTCTGGCCAGGAACACCACTGCCATATCTACTCTCATCCTCTATGTAAGTAGTCATATCCACAGTTGTATTCTGTCTGAAATAATTCTTACTGTCTCAAGATAGAAATAAATAGTTTCTGTGCAAACAGATGCCACTAGTACTCCCAACAGTTTCATCATTTAGTTAAGCATGCTAGTGGTAGCTGCTTGTCCCACATGCAGTTGTTTATGTTTCACTATGGCCGGTGCTTCGATGCCTGTAAGCAAATTTCCTTTTAATACTTTATATGAGTAGGCGCTTGTCTGGAGATGACCAATCTAGATACAACGTCTTATTTCAAAACTAGTTTAAAAATAAAATGTGGCTAAAAATCAATGTAAATACATTAATGAAAGTAACTTAATCAATTGAATAATTATTTATTTTACAAGTATTTTACTTGTTTAATATGTATTTGTGTAAAAAGTCGTATAACATTGTTTACCTTTACCTGCTCAAATGGAATATAGGCAATATGTAATGTTGGTTTTGTTTAATTGTGGTTACCACTTACACATTGATCAGCAGAGGCTATTTGTCTGCAAGGTTTGCATGCTCGTATCAGAAACAGAGTAATGACTGGATCGGGGTGCCCTGGTTAGACCTTTGTTGGTCCCAGTTATTTGTCTAGTGGCTGTTTGTGGACTAATAATGCAATGAAACATTACCAGGGTGATGCCAGCTTAGACGTGCCCAACCTGCGTGGAGTGACACCGCTAGCAATGCTACAAGCAAATGCCGACTCACTCTGGGTGGGCTCTAAAGTCTCAGACAAAATAAAAGAACATTCACTAGCTGCTAACAAAAAGAACATATTTAGAAGATTGACTTATGATAAGGTGAGATGCATTTACTAATAGTAATACAATAAAACAAGCAACTTCTAAAATAATATCATTTCAAGATAGCTTCTGATGCAATCATAAAGAACAAGAATAATGCATTGCTGCAGTACTTACTACAAAAAAGCTAAACACGCCATCATCACATGTTTTAGAAAATTCTTCATACAAAATTTTCTAAAACAGATGACGATCACCTGTTTAACTTTTCTGTAGTAAGACCCTTAATGTTTATTATGGATATTGTATAAAACTAAATTTTCAGATGGTTTTTTTGCTTTAAATTGTTTTATGAGTTTCTGAACTTAGATATTATGTGAGAATGGGAAGGCGTGGGCCCGTCATTAACGCCATGCATCACACTCCACAGAAGTTCAGGTGGTGGTGTGTGGTGGTGATGCCGTTCGTGGCGTTCTACCTGACGGGGCTGGTGCTGGAGATGGACGCTCTGTACCTGGTGAAGGCGTTCCTGCTGGTGTGCTTCTACGGCGCGCTGCACTTCCTCAGCAACCTGCTGTTCGACGACGACCTGAAGAACATATTCCCCCTCAGCGTGTATCTCGCGACAAAGGTTACGATTTTATCCGACATACTGGACCAATTTGCAAAATTATTTTTTTGTTTGATGGGGTACACTTCTCAGGTGGTACCATATTCGTCAGATTAGGATCTGATGATGGAAACCCTAAGAAATCGAAGGCGACTCATGAATAATGTAGGCAAGCGTTGAGTGACTAGTGTACAGGGTAGTGTATAGGGGTGCGTGCTAGCCAATATGTGGTTGAAGGCATCTTGCTATGTATTATACCATAATTGACATAGTTTAATGACATGTTCAAATCTAACAGACAGACATGTGTTGCTGGGGAGTTTGTTGCGCCACTTCTTCTTCCCAGCAAAAACACATAGGAAGTGGTGAAGGGCGGGCGTTTTTGGGGCTGTCTTATGTAATTTTGACGTTTGAAAAGTGCTGTTTTCAGCCTACTTTGAATAAATGCTATTTGATTTTGATTTTGTACCGAGTACAAGTGGATTGTGAGCTACAACATACTATTGACAACTAGCATTACAAAACGTGAGTGCGATAACATAACTACCTAATTAGTTATGTTTATTTTTGTACTTGGTGATTGTTTTAACGAAAACTAATATTGGATTTAAGGCACAGTATTTATGTTCTACGTTATTCTAATAGATGGCGCTACTAGTATACAATTATTTCATGTCTAGCTATTTCTAGTCGCCTGGCAGATACTTTTGCTTACTCAAATCGCCTGGCAATTTTTTTCCATGATTACCAATAAATAAACTATATTCTATTAAATTTTGAAGCTTACAGAAGTAAGTTTTTTTTTCTTATTTATTTTACATTTTGAAAATTAAAAAGGGTGATGATGTGCAGGGTTGATGCCTACCAGGTCATTGCTGTTGGCCTTGGTGTACTATGACTCATCGCTTCACAAATTTCTAGCCTTACAGGCCGACCGTTAGTCGGAGGGTTCACTAGCTCTCAGGTTAGTATATCTATGAGGGTTGACGAGTTAGAAGACGTGTTGTGCAGGCGTGGTTCTACATCACGTGGGCGGTGTTCATCGCGGGCGTGGTGGGCGCGGGCGCCACGCTGCTGTTCGCGCTGTGCTCGGCCGCGCTGTGGGCCAGCTTCCTGCGCTCGTGGCGCTCCGACCCCGGCGTCATCACCGCCTCGCGCCAGGACAAGCTGCGCACCATCATCGAGCTGTCGGAGTCGTCGCGCGGCGGCTTCGAGCCGGCGCGCTTCTGCTCCGCCTGCCTCGTGCGCCGCCCGCTGCGCTCCAAGCACTGCTCCGTCTGCAACCGCTGCGTGGCCAAGTTCGACCACCACTGCCCCTGGGTGGGCAACTGCATCGGTGAGTGCCTCCTGCCCGCCGCTCCGCCCCGCCCCGGCGCCCTCTCACGTCCGCCTGTCCGCAGGGGCCAACAACCACCGCTACTTCATCGCGTTCCTCGTGAGTCTGCTGGTGATGTGCGCGTGGATGCTGTGGGGCGGCGCGCAGTACTTCGCGTCGGAGTGCGGCGTCGAGGACGCGGGCGCGGCCGCCGTGCTGCTGCAATGGGCGCAGTGCAACGCTTGGCTGGCGTGGGTCATGCTCAACGCGTGTTTCCACTTGTTCTGGGTGTTCGTACTGACGTGCTGCCAGCTGTACTTGGTGAGTGTGCCGGCCGGGCGGCGTACGTCGGCCGGCCGATGGCGCTGACGCAGCTCTCTGCCGGCAGGTGGTGTGCCTGGGCATGACGACCAACGAGCAGCTGAACCGCAGCCGCTACCGGCACTTCGTGGCGCGCGGCGGCCGGTCGCCCTTCACGCGCGGCCCGTTGCACAACTGCGCCGACTTCTTCGGCTGCGGCGCGTGCGGCCTGCTGGCGCCGCGCGCGCGCGACTGGGCGGCCGCCGGCCTCGACGACGACGCCGCCGAGCCCATGCTGCAGCACTACGTCTGAGCCGCGCGCGCCGGCGCCGGCCAGCCCGTCTAGTGCCGCGCCGGCGCCTCCCAGCCCTTCTAGCGCTCCACTGGCGCCTCTCAACCCGTCTAGTGCCTCGCCGGCGCCTCCCAGCCCGTCTAATGGCGTGCCGGCGCCTCCCATCCCGTCTAGTGCTGCGCCGGCCCATCTAGCGCTCCACTGGCGCCTCCCAACCCGTCTAGTGTCGCGCTGGCGACTTCCAGCCCGCCAAGAGCCGCGCCGGCGCATCCCAGCCCGTCTACGAGCCGCGCCGGCGCATCCCAGCCCGTCTAGAGCCGCGCCGGCGCATCCCAGCCCGTCTAGAGCCGCGCCGGCCCCCCAGTCATTGGGCGTGACGACACACGCGTTATACATCATCATCGTGTTACACCTATAGTGACGAGTTGACCGCACAGTGCGCACTACGCGTGACGTCACAGACTCCATCACAGCGTGACCGAGCAAAGAGATGCGCTTTCGGCATAGCCCTACAGCTGGTGGACATTTTTGAGTAGGTAATTAAATCAAGTTGCGTCCCCAACACAAACATATAGACTCGGCTAGAGAGGTCTGTGGATTTAAGAAACTTTTACGTCTTCAAAAGTCAAATTATAAGGGCAACCAATAACATAAAATCACATGAATGCAAAGGCACAAGTGGAGAGAACTGGCAGGTGTACTCCGCTATCCTCAAATTCTAGTAAAAACCGAGGCAGGATTTTCTACACAGCAGTATGGAAAGCTATTGCAGATGTCTCAGAAATATGACTAATTACAAAAGCGTTACCGAATAAGGTACCCGTAAATGAAATGGCGAACTGTAGTAGTGTAAGGCTACTTAGAAGAGTAACTACTCAGAAGCGACCACCGGCTGCAGCTAGTCCAGCTAGTCCGCACGCTGCTGCGCCGGAGAGCGCAAAGCTTCGCACCAGCATGCTGCTGGAGTCCGGCCCTTAGAATGATTCCTAATGTTATGTACCTATCCATTCATTGACTTTACGCTGACGAACAAATATTTTACCTGACTGTATAATATTATTTTAGTACAACATCGTGTTGAGGTTCTGACACGAGAGGTAAATTTAAGGTTAGAATATAAAAATACTTCTTAAGAAACGAAGCTTCCTTCTTCTAAGATCGTCCAGTTTTTAACTTTATAGATTTGAATGTACATGCTACCAAACATGTCACTTGTACCATAATGATACCTACATATTTTCATTATTATTATCATCTACTAGATCCTTTTGAATTAGCGAGTCTCACGTAAGCTGTTTGGCTGCATAGTATATGATTTGAGGAACGCTATTGTCTACTGCGTGTTTAGACTCGGCCAGACGCACGAGGCTCGCGCCGTACGCGACAGGCCCACGCCACGGCACGTCGCGTCGGCTAACGGTAGGCTCGCTATAATATTTAGTTGCCATGTTAATGCAGTATTACTTTGTTTCGTGCTACTAGAAGTGTCATTCAGATTTAAGGTGAATGCGACGCCTGGAAGCGGGAATTTCAAATATAAAATGGTTTTTCCATGTTTTACCTAAGTTAACATTCAATATAAGGCATGATCTTATCTTTTGCGGTTATAATGTACCACAAAGTAATTTCTGATGTCCTTGTTTAATTCCGAAACTTTTACAATTCAAATGTTCCTCTATATTACTATGATATTTCGCAATAAAAAGATTATCGAGGAGTCAAGGGAAAGGTTTATCGCTTCCAGGCGCCGGATTCACCTTAATGGATGAATATTGTAATTAATGCGAATATAAAAAAAATATAAGTTACAAGTGCGTGCTCTGTTAAAGTTATCTGTATAAAGTCTGTTATAAATTATTATTATAAAAACTATTCTACCTACAATAGATATTGATCAAATTTAAGAGCTTACAATAATATCACTCTTCCCTGAAGAGCACTTAATACTGCTGCTAGTGGATGCAGGCGCACGTGCGTCGCTTGGACCGCTCGAATCGCTCGGATCGCTCGGACCGCTCCGGCAGTACGGGGAGTTTCAGCGGGTACAGGACCACATGCTGCTGGCGGACGGTTACCATGGAGGGGATTTTCTTCACTCTTCTATTAGATATTAATGTGTATAGAATGATACTATTGTATTATATTAAACGAAACCAAAATGCATTTAATGTCAATAAATATGTAATAAAGTTGCCAATTGTTTCATATTCTAGGGTTGTCGTAGCTACTACCCAAGAAACAGAAGAGAAGAATACTAGACCAAGAGCGCAGGAAACTAGGTATAACCAGCAAAGCATTACAAACGGAACTGAAAAAAATGCTGAAGTGCTAAATAGGCGTAGCACGCGTGTCACAACTAGGCGACGTCTAGAAGTGACACGCGTCAAATCAACCTTAGTGAATGGAAATAAAGCTTATTTTACATTAATTGATTGGCTTTAGATAAGATGGGAGATGTAGTGGTGGGGCATATGAAGGAGTGCCAGGGGTCTGAGAATAACGTCGAAGATATAGTGAAGTGGAGAACAATAATCAGGAAAGCTGATCCCACCACCATGTTGGAGGGCCTATAGATTTTATCTATATCGATAAAAAACCGTCCAAGTGCGAGTTGGACTCAAGTGGAAAAATCAACGTATCTATTACCTACAACTAGCCAAAATAACAAAAAAATCTGCAGCAAAAAATAACTTCGTTTTTCATACAAATATATGAAGAACAAAGTTATTATTTGCGGTTTCCAAAAAAGTGCTATATCTCAAAGACTGCTATCAGTATCACGTTCAAAATAATTTTCCTAGAAAGTTTATATAGAGACATTTTTTCATATTTTCTAAACTTACAGTTCAAAAGTTAATAGTCGTCCCCCCGGACGACTATTTTTCGTCTTTTGGAGCAATTATTTCCGAAAATATTAATGTAATCAAAAAATTATTTTAGTTAACCCCTATTCATTTTTCATTTCCTATCCAACGATGTATCACACGGTAGGGTTGGGATGAACAAAAAATCATACCCAACTTTACGTGTAGGGGCGCTACCCTAATAAAACATTTTTTTTCATTTTTTTTTTGCACGTTGTCGGCATTGTTGACGTACATACATATTGATACCAAATTTCAGCTTTCTAGTGCGAAACGTCTCTGTAATTATCAGCGGACGAATGGACGGACGGACAGACAGACAAAGCGAAACTATAAAGGTTCCTAGTTTACTATGGAACCCTAAAAACTAAAAGGGTTCCTAGTTTACTACGGAACCCTAAAAACTATAAGGCTTCCTAGTTTACTACGGAACCATAAAAACTATAAGGGTTTCTAGTTTACTACGGAACCCTAAAAACCGCCCAAGAGCGTGTCGGATCACGCTCAACGTAGGTTTCCGTAGTTTTCCGTCTGTATATAGGAATGTTGTATTTTCAGTGATAATTAGAACATTGCGTGAACCGATTTTAATCATTTTTAGGGTAGCGTACCCAAAGGGTAAAACGGGACCCTATTACTAAGACTACGTTGTCTGTCTGCCTGTCTGTCTGTCTCCGGGCTGTATCTCATAAGCCGTGATAGCTAAAAGCTGTATTTCTCTTTACAAATGATGTATTTCTGTTGCCGCTATAACAACAAATACTTAAGTACTAAAAATTAAAAAATATATATTAAGGGGGTCCCTAAACAATAAACATGTGAAACCGCCAATTATAACGTTGTTATTCATATATTTGTATGAAAAACCAAGTAATTTTTTGCTGCCCGATAAATGACTGAACCCTTCGTGCGCGAGTCCAACTTGCACTAGCCGGTTTTTTCAAAACTTTTGAACCCATCAATTTCAAAAGAATTTTCCTGAAAGTTTGTTTAAAGCTCTTCTTTCGTACTACATTATTTTTAACTTTTGAGAAATTATTTCCGATTATACCTAATCAAAAATTATGTTTGTAAACTCCTATTTCTTTTTAAAGTACCTACCTATCAACTTATACGAATCTGTCAAACTTTACCAACCTTATCACAATAGTAGAAGCTTAATCTTTGATGAGTAAAATAAACAGATTGGGTTGGTTGACCTGCTGTCGTTTGTAGCTACACTCTGTTCGTTATAACATTAGAAAAAAGAGACTCGCAGAATGCATGTAGGCATGTAGCATGTACGAAACCTCTAATTTGAAGTCAAAAAATTCAAAATCCAGTAGAATCCGTAGTTCCACAAAACGTACCTTAGAAAAACAGGGGAATCACGAGAATTCAGAGATAACATCAAGAAAAGGCGTAGCATTTACAAGTAGGTAACTGCACAATGTTTACGCAATTTGAAGGATGGTTGACATTATAAAGCCATGCCATGTATTCACTGAGAAACAATTGTTTATAAACACTGTTTCAGAAACAAAATCTACGTGTTTCTGAAACAAATAATTTTGTTTCAGAAACATATAATTTTGTTTCTGTAAACACTACGTGTTTATCGAATGTTTCCGTGCTCCCCATCTGCGGCGGGGAGCACAGAAACAAATCAGTTGCGCAACAGTTGTATACAAGTGTGGACGCGTGTTTCATTTGTTTATAAACATAGCTGTAGTGTGGGACGATGAAACTGTTTTTAAATTATTAGAACTGTTTGAGAAAAAACTAATATTATGGGATTGCTCGACAAAGGATTACAAAAATAAAATCAAAAAGAATGACGCCTGGGAAGAAATTTCGAACGCTTTGGCAATTCCAAAAACAGATGTCTAGAGTAAAATGCATATTTTGCGGTCGCAATTTGCAAGAGAGCGAAAGAAAATGTTGTCTACACAACACAACACAACACAACTGAACACAACAAACATGCATAAATCACTTAATACGTCTTGTCTTCTTAGCAAGTAATTTCTGACCCACCATCTTTTTCTTTTCTTTTTACTAGAAATGGACTTATGCAAATAAATGTAGGCACCACACAACAACACTACTTCCTCGGGCGACATATTGTAAACATCTGATAATATGTGGACGGCAGAGTTTCCGAAACATTGTTGCTGAAACATCTACGTGATGTTTCTGAAATAGTGTTTATAAACAAATGTTTCTCAGTGAATACATAGCTTAAATTTCAGATTTGGTATGTATGTACAATTATATAGTGACGTGAAAACTTTCCCTGTACTGTTTACCCCTGCTTCTTTTAGGTTATTTTACGTCGACGCGACAATACATAATGTAGAAATTAACAATATTATATGAAAATTTTGTAATTTCAGAAGGTAGATAGGTTAATCAATACCACAATCTGTCAAATTTCTGCAATATATTTTCAACCTTATCACAATAGTGGAAGGATAATTTTCGATTAGTAAAATGTACCTACATAGGTACTATTATGTATTTTTACAACAGAGCTAATTTTATCTTCAAGATTTGATAAGTGTATTTTTTTACTGCTGCTATTTAATGATAATGCTACGGAACCCTTCGTCTGTGAGTCCGACTCGTACTTGGTCCATCATTATCTATGACGCGCGCGTGAATAATCAAGATTATTGCTAGCAAACAGTTGATACGAGCTTTTTAATGTCACAAAAATATGCGTCGAACTGATAACTTTGAATTGAACGTCTGTCAGAAATAACATGCATCGAGTAGAAAATATTGTACTTACCTATACTCTGTTCACGATAACGTTAGAAAAAAGAGGCTAGCAGAAGCAGGAGTACGAAACCTTTTATTTCAAGTTAAGTTCAAACAATCCAAATGCAGTAGAATGCGTAATTCCACAAAATGCACCGACAACACAAAATAAACAATTATATTTATAACAAAAGAAAAACAGCAATAACTAACAACAAAATCACGAGAATTCAGCAAAAACAATAAGAAAAGGTGTAGCGTTTACAAGTAACTGCACAATATTTACGCTATTTGACGGATGCTTGACATTTTAAACCAATAAAATAAAACGTGTTGCCACAAATTATGAAGGGAGAACGTAACATTTTAGGCTTGGTACAACTATAGTGACGTGAAAACTTTCCGGTACTATCTACCCCTGCTTCTTTTAGATTTTTTTAACGTCGACACCACAACAGAATGTAAAAATAAACGATATTAAATGAAAATCTTGTAATTTTAGAAGGTAAGTAGGTTAAATATGTACAATTAAGTGTGACACCTGTTATTTAAATTAATTATATTTATTCCACATCAATCTTGACCGTAATCATTTTTGTACTAGTTTTATTTTAAAGTGAACGCCTTAAAGAACCTTATTTAACTTCTTTCTATTCCTATCGCGAACAGGGTATAAATAGTTGTAAAATAAAGCATTTTGGTATCACGTATTTATAGGTAAGTATATATTTATAGGTACCTAATAGCGATAGTTTGTGTTGCTGTAGGTATTTCAGTGCACGCATGGCTTATTCACATAATTATTCACTCAGATTTTCAGGGTTATCCACCCCTTAATGCTCGGAACTGTGTCCGTCCGATTGCCACCAGGCTGTATCTAATATATGATAGCTAAAGAGCTGTTTTCACAGATGATTAATTTCTGTTGCCGCATTCACAACAGATATCTCCTACACTAGGTACTAAAAACTATAATGCAATAAGAATTTTCCCATACAACAAACATAACCCTTCGTGCACGCGTCCGACTCGCACTTAGCCGGTTTATAAATATTTTATGAATAAAAATGCAATTCCATAATTGATAGATGAACATAGGGGATGAACGTAACTATTCAAATTTTGTAACCGGTAACAGTTACAGCCTACTGTGGACACAGCCTAATAGAATCTGTTCTAATAGCAACGATAAGAGAAAGGCGTGAGACTAACGGCTAATTTCACAGGATCCAGATAAACTTTACAATATAGCTATCTGATAGTTCGTGCCATACAAATTATTAAAATTTTGATTACTTTTCTATGGCACAATCTGTCAGATAGCTATCAAGAACTCTATTTAATAGCCTTTATTTATTAAAACCTTTATTTATTAGCCGGTTTGTCGGGACCCGGTGATCACTACACTTTCAGCCTAGCTTTTATAACTTCTGCAGATTGCTCTGGTAGGTACTTATATAACTACTGATTTTGGGAAAACAAGTAGAAAAAATATATTATAATGTAGTAATAATCCGGAGTATAATACAGCACGTATTACAGTAGGTACCTACTTACTTAATTAAAATAGGTAAGGTCAGTAGGGGCAAGATCAAACGGTTTTTCAATGAGATGAGCAGTGTTGTGTTTGAAGACGTGTAGAACCGTACCTACATATAAGCGTATTCTAAAATGTTTTTTGTCATGAGTTAAGAGCAAAGAATATATTTTTGTATCATATTAATACCTTTCTATTAAATTTATTCGAAAGCAGAAAAAAAAATAAGTTAAATGTTGTTATTATGAAAATATGTCTAGTAGGGGAAAGACAAAAAGGTGATGGGGAAAGACCGAAATAGTTTCTAAAATCGTTCAAATGAATATCTGACGCTGTTGATGCTCACTTGTCTTTATTTTGAAGTGCCTATGGTCTGTTCGCGATAGGAATAGAAAGAAGTTTAATAAGGTTCTTTTAGGCGTCCACTTTAAAATAAAATTACAACAAAAATGATTTCGCTCAAGGTTGATGTGGAATAAATATAATTAATTTATATAACAGCCGTCACACTTAAATGTATATATTTAACCTATCTAATGTCTGAAATTACAAAATTTCCATTTAATATCGTTTATTTTTACATTCTGTTGTCGTGTCGACGTTAAAAAAACCTAAAAGAAGCAGGGGTAGAGAGTACTGGGAATGCTTTCACGTTACTGTCAATTTTCTCAGACAGTCTCAGACCAAGTTACAAAATGTATAATATCGAAAATTTTCGTTTAGTTAATTTGTGGAATCATAAAGCAAGGAAAATAAAATAATTAATTTCAATAGCACCTACCACGCATAATTATTCTTATTTAACCAATCGACCTTATGAAATTATAAGGCTTTCATTTAATATTGTTTTTTTTGCAGTATTCTGTCGATGTTTAAAATCTAAAAGAAGCAAAACGTTTTCACGTATTTCTACCAAAACTAAAATCTGACTCTATTCCTTGCATAAACTGCGGCAGTACGTGAATTTTTCATTTTAGGAAGTTTTGTCAAATATGATCTGTCAAATTGTATGAGTACGCCTTCTCTCGTTATAACTGAATTTTCGTGATTTTGTTGGTTTTTGTTACTGTTATTTTTGCTCGAAAAAATCCTTTAAATTAGAGGAAGTATCGTTTAAATTAGTTTAAACATCTGGCATTCCAAATTATTAAAGTTGGTTTGTTGAAAACAATAATGTCAAGCCATTGTGATGATATTGATAAAGTTGTTTTATTTAGACGTTTTAATAAACGAATTGTTACTAAACACTGTTTCTTTTCACGTCATTCGCCTCGTGACGAGTACCTACATAGATACGAAATAATTTACTGTATGCGATAGGTACATTTTATTTATTAAAATTATTTGAACTTAACTTGAAACAAAAGGTGTCGTACTCCTGCTTCTGCGAGCCTCTTTTTTCTAACGTTATCGTGAACAGGGGAACAGAGTGCTGATTCCCAGTTTTGCAAGTTTACGTTCTCGATACGTAATTATAACTCAGCTGAATTAAAGAGTCGTATGTTATGATCACTTGATATAAATATTTATCTTTCATTCATTTTGCCGGTTAATAACGTTTACAATTTCACGAGTGAGCGCGTTTATTATACGACCAAAAGCCGATGACAGTTTTATTAAATAAACAGTTCTAAAAATAAATGCTACGTAATTAAGTTGTATATTAATTTACGCATCGAAAAAGTTAACTTGCAAAACTCGGAATAGGCACTCAGTTATCGTTATAGAATACTCGGAACTACCAGTAGTGTCAAATGCCTTGCCATAACAAAGATAAAACGAATTATTTGTTTTGTATATTTCAATCTTACCCCACCGGGGAAAGATTGCAGAAGAGGTTCTCAAACTTTTCACTACAGCTTAAAAATGAATTTAAAAAAATACTGTCAATCAAATATATCCTTTTATTTATAATAATAATTAAAATCCACACAATTTGAAATGAAACTAGCTATAAAAAATCGGCTTATAAACGATTCTGTATTTAATGGCAGATTTTGCATTGGTACATAGGTGATAGGAACTATGTATCATAATAAGTATATTAGTGTACTTCTTAACACTAATCGCTGGAATTGTATTATTGACAGTTATTTAAATTATTGTCCATCCATTTTTTTTTATAATGGCTGAAACAAACAAACATTTTATTTTAAAAATAATATAATATATATCCCATATAACATAATTAAGCAAAATATTCTTGTATCTGCACAATGCAGGTGCAACTATATCGTATGTACATACACGTAAGTATTTATCATTTTACATTGTAAACACACACTATTAGGTAAAGTTTGAGAACATGTGACCGTTCCTCGAAGATCGAAATTTTTATATGTTCTTCTTACCCCGTCAATTTTTTATAGGTGAAGATGGAAAGTTGTAATAACTCTTATAATACGTTATAAAAACATTTAGGTGTAATAAAACGACAAAAAATTCAAAATAATGAGCAGGTATTCCAATAAAACACTCGTACCTACCTCGTAAGTGAAGTTATGGAACTTGGGGAAAGATAAAAAATCTCGATTTAACTTCGTAAAAGTTTAACTCGGGTATTTAAGTTTTTACCAATCACTCGAAATGGCAAACGCTGAATGAGAAAGTACCTATGGCGTAACAAAATGGCGATTTTAATAATGTTGCTATCACTGCAAAATCTGCACTAAATCTGGAGTTATGGATGATATTTTGTGTTACCCCGTTTTTCATCTTGCCCCCACTGACCTTACCTATACATGCGAGCGAAGCGAGCGCTGCGTACCTTTTTTAAGGGAGGCTTTGATCCTCATAGATCATAATAACATACTACTTTTATTCAAGTGAGGGAAGAAGTTCCCTCAGGGCTCGGGTGAAACCGCGGGCGGAAGCTATTTTACATAATAAACTACTTAGTTAATACCTAGTTGATAGGGAAGAATACCTACTGTGGCTCCACATTATCACACGATATTTTGCGCACGGCTCTAATTTATAATTGTTTATCGTCTTGATAGTCGTGGTATCAGATATGGTTTCACTCGAAGCAGAACGAATAGCCCCGGCAGGTGCACGCTACCTCGAGCGCAGCGCTGCTTGCTACTTACCTACTCCTCGGGATTTCCTACAGTACTTATAGATTTTTTTGCGTTTCTTGGTTTATTACTTTATACTTATGTATGTACGAACAAATATGTGTAGCGAGGATTTTTTGTCAGTTCTGTTATTGGCTTGAATGCATAAACAAACGACTGATGATAACGCCAAAAAAGGTGACCTATTGTAGTTACTGTACCCACACTCGGAGCCGGGTCTAGCCATCTCGGAGCCGGGTCTAGCCATCTCGGCGCTCAGAGTGATTGTTTCCCTAGATGGCCTTTTTAACCGAAAAGTACCAAAAAAGAGGAGGATCTCAAGGGTGGTGATTTTTTGGATTTTTTTAGAAAGCTGGATGCCTTTTTTTTGTCGCTTGGAAAAAATGACAAATACGCATCCTCTCACCGTCGGGGGACGGGAGAGGGGTATGTGGGACTTCCCGGTACAGTTGTTCCCGGTATACCCACTAAAAATACCCAGCGGCACTCCGACTTCGCCTGAGTGGGGAGGGCCTGGGAGTCCATAGCATCCAGGCCCCCACCGGCGAATACCCGCCTTACGGCAGGCCCCTCACAACCTGGTAGGGAGGAGCCTTTATTATGGCCGGACGAGTGGGGTGATTCTTGTGGTGCAGGTGGTGGCGCCCCCGCGCCTGCCGCCCGCTGATCATCCCTTGGGGTGGGTGAGGACGGACGTTGTGTTCGCCGTCTTCCACCCCTTCAAAAGGAAAATCACTTGCCCGAATTTTTGTGTACCTACCCATCAACCTGTCTTCCCAAAGCCACGGGGATGAGCCGCTCAGCAGAGTAACATGTCAAAAACCGGCCAAGTGCGAGTTAGACTCGCGCACGAAGGGTTCCGTACCATTATCTATGAAAAAAGTACAATAGGAATGGTCAAGTGTGAGTTACTTAAGTTGCACATTATTTCTAATAGATGGCGCTACTAGTATACAATTTTGCAATTAATTAAAATCAACAACTTTAATAATTTATTTTTTAACATTTTTAGTATTTGTTGTTATAGCGGCAACGGATATACCTACATCATTTGTCAAAATTTCAGCATTCTAGCTATCACGGTTCATCTTCTTCTTATCGAGTGAGCTGCAGGTTTAATCACCTGACAAGCCCTAGTGTCAGAGTTTTCTCAAATCCGCCTGACGGCCTCTGACGTGGAATAACTACGACTGCTGACTGAGTACCAATCGAGGAGACGCGCTTTACGTGCCCTCGAGGCACGGGGGTGTAACACCGCCAACTTCCAAACATCAGGCTGCTTTGTGAAAGTTTCTAAAACCACAAGCGATTTCGGCCTGACCCGGGAATCGAAACCCGAGACCCGTGGCACGGCAGTCGCTTTATGCGACAACTAGACACGAGGCACGGTTCATGAGATACAGCCTGGAGACAGACAGACAGACAGACAGACAGACAGACAGACCGACAGACAGACAGCGAAGTCTTAGTAATAGGGTTCCGTTTTACCCTTTGGGTACGGAACCCTAAAAATTGATGGAACCGGCAGTCAGCCCCGGATCTTCAATTTTTTTTAGGCGGGGCAAAAACTGAAATGTGCCGCCCCCGCCGACTTACATTTATTTTTCCTTTTATTATCTTTATAATTTCACTATTTCAGCTATCAGATGTCCACTAGGGGTCGATTCAACCAAACTTGAACTATTCCTCGAGTTACTATACCAAGATTGTTTTTTGGACGGGTGATGAAGGATGTTGGCAAATTAAAAAAAAGCGTTTTTTTTTATATGTTTAAAGAAAATAAAAACAGCAGAAAATAGTTACAAGATACAAGAAGAGCGGAGCAAGCGCGACCTCTTTTGTTATTTTGAGATAGGACTAAACATAAACAAACAGTAGGTTGCAATTGCAGGACGCAAGCGAAGCGAGTGCGATTTTTTTAGTTTAATGACAAAAAATAAGAACAGGAAGTAACTCTAGGACGCGAGCGAAGCGAGCGCGAAATTTTTGGAAAAGTCGGATTGCAACCTGTCTTTATTTATTGTAAACGTGGTTGGCGAAATGAAAATAGATAGGTAACTAGTTTTTCTGCGAGGCCCCCTCAAGCGCGAGGCCGTCGCCGGTCGCCGACTGTATGTAATGTAGGTATGTATTGCAATATTTATTCAAAAGCAACAAAGTTGAAAGTTTAGAGTAATAGATTTAAAATACTACGTTTTTATATACGTTTGTTTTCTAAAATCGGCGCGGTGCATGAAATTTGTTTTTGTTGGACAAGTAAGACAGATATGAATGGGGGGTGTCCGGACACCCAAAACACCCCCCTTATATACGTCCGTGCGTTGGAGTTCCCTAAACTGCACTTTGCCTTCGCTATCAGGTCAGAAATGACAGTCTTAACATATTTCCGTGTAAAAAATAAGCCCAAATACTTAGTTGCTATATACCGATGTGAAGTTCCCCTGATCTTTTGTCGTCTCCAACATCAGGTAAGATCCAAATCTTCACGGTCATATAGACTCATTCGATATACAAATAAATTTCAAGTTTTCACCTGATGCTTGCCTACAATTTTCAAGAGTTGCCTTCGATTTCTCAGGGTTTCCACCATCAGACACTGACCTGATGACAATGGGACCCAATGTGCAGCAGACCGTTTCATATATATAAAAAAAGAAATATCGAAATCGGCTCATAAACGACGAAGTTATCCGCGAACACACTTCGCACTTTGCACGCATCCGTGTGTTCGTGATCTTTCGTTCCAACGGGCGAAAGGGCGCGCTTTTTGGAATACGCCTTGGTAGGCGCCTCGCGATTATTATGTCACATTTTCCGTGTGCTGCCCCTGGGTATCGGTTGACTTGATATGGTCATAGTAAAATAAGAGTGAAAGTTATTTTATTTATTCTGTGGCAAAGTTAAGTAAATTATAAATTATTCGTTTCCAGTGGCGGTGCTAGACCAAATTTGTACGTCGGCGAAATCAAGTTCGCGAGGCCCCGCTTTTGTGTGTGTGTGGGGGGGGGGGGTCTACCAATTAATAATTAATTTTGATAATAATGTAGATTTTTATGAAGCAAAGAAAGACAAAGGAAAAATGATAATTGCGAATTTTTTTTGTCCAGCTCGACGTGTCGAAACGTCGAAAAGGGCGCGAGCGGGACGAATGTGTTTTATTTTGTCAGTTTATATAATTTTGAAAATGAATCCTACCTACTCAAATTGAAAAGCTGAAATTGTCGCTATCATAAGCTGCAGGCAATATAAAGGCGAGGATTAAACATGATTGGCGAAACGAAAATAAATAGTTTTTACGAATTTTTCTGCAAGGCGGTCGCCGACGTCGGCGATGGCTAGCGCCGCCACTGTTCGTTTCTAAATAATGCATTTGGCCGCCCCCTGAACTTGCCGCCCGGAGCATAGGCCCCGGCTTGCCCCCCCCTAGATCCGGGGCTGCCGGCAGTTGCTCTTGATGAAAGAGCGCGACTATTGGCTGTGGGTAAATAGGATTTGGGGGTTATGGCTTTAGGCATTAACGTCGTCAAACATTGGCACCAGACGACACAATTTACCGCCTCGCTACCTGTTTATATATGTGTCCTAATGGTGGTTGGTAAAAACCTAAAGCAAATGTAAAAACATTTGTTTTATTCGTTTATTGGTGTAGCACTGAGTGATTCGAGGCCGCCGGGTGGTGCGGCGGACGTGTCGCCATAGCGTTCACTGCCGGATTGCGTGCGAGCTCATTGGCGCTGTATGTCCATGTCCATGTTATGCTGCCGATGCCGGCCAGCCACCTTCCTCCCTGTCACATGTATAGATCTTATTAATCGGTCATCTCGAGAAAATTCTGTCATCTCGTCGTAGCTATGTATTATCGACTGAAATTATTACACGGTACCACGGGTGCTTAGAATACATTGGTACAGTTTAGGTCAAATGGCTCTCCGAACTATTCGACAGCGATCGAAGTGCGGCCATTCTTGAGCAGTATCGGCTCGGAGATAACCTCCACGGCTGACTGACAGAGATACAGCGTTGATAATATATGCGCGCGCGACTGCGCCGCCGGCACTGGCGAGCTGAGCGACGCGCGCGCACACCGAGCGAGGCAGGTACGTCCCGCGTGTGCGGCCTTGTCCCGTGTGGCTAGGTGTGCACTCTGCCGTCCCGAGCGGCCCACTCGCCGGCGCCAATATTTGTTGTTACGATTCTATCTTTGATGTGGTTTTCGCTTTAGCTTTAGGTTAATTACTCAGACTAACAATAAAATTTTGCATAATTAAGGATACTAAGTAGATACTGAGTAGGTACTTACCAACATTGTGTACTATTTCTAATATTATAATATTGACTAAGTACTTACATACCATCTTACCTACTTTATATAAATGAATGTTAATTAATTACGTGGAATGTGAAATGCGCGTATGTTGCAGCAGCAAGCATGTCGGGCATATCGAGTTTGTCGAGCATGTTGGAGGTGTCTGGGCGGCACCACGCGCCCGACACGGACGACCCGTGCGCCTCGCACGACCACGCCATGGTGGTCAGTATCGCCGCTACTTCACCTTCAATTCTAATCTATAAAACTCAAACGTGCTCAAACACAGAACAAAACGGAAATACTTAATAAGATAGCCTAGTGGCTGCAGTCGAGAGTCACGAACGCCGAGGTACTGCTGGGTTTAAATCCCATCGCTACGAAATCATTTTGAGTCTTTTTTGTATATGTCACCGGAAAATAACAAGATCCGTATATTTATAAATTTCCTAGGAAATTTATAAACTTCCGTAGGATTCTAAACGGGAGATAAATAGTATTATTTTACGTTCTTATTTTCGTAAATTTATCAATTTCCGACGTCACACGGTAAATTTATAAACTAACGGATATCTATTCGTAAGATTCTAAATGGTTCGACCAATCACAGAAGCTCTTTTAAATATACGCATCTTTGAAATACGTAAAATAACACACTGCTCTCTGATTGGTCAAATTGTGTCCATAGACTTCAATGGCGGCCGCGAGGAAGGAGAAGTGACACGTGCCAGTCAACCAATCAGATCATGCGTAGTGCTTACTTATTATTTTACGAGTGACTTCAGTAAGTTTATCAATTTACGAAAATGTGAACGTAAAATAATAAAATTTATCTCCAGTTTAGAATCTTACGAAAGTTTATCAATTTACTAGGAAATTTATAAACTTACGACTTACGGATCTTATTATTTTCCGGTGACATATACATTTTTATAATATACTTATTGGGTATATTTTCTGCGAATATTTCAAACGTCTACCTGTTGCAGTTATCAATATCGAGCAAACATTTGCAGAAAAGTCATGTTTGTTGTTACCCCCTAAAACGGTTTTAGTATTTGTTGTTACAGCGGCAACAGAAACACATCTTCTGTGCTTTCAACTGTCTAACTGTCTCGGTTCATTAGATATGTCTGATGACAGACGAACAGATGGACAAATGAACAGACGAACAAGTTGTTATTTATTAATAAGGTACCGTTTTTACCCTTTGGGTATGGACCCGTAAAAAGGCTAATGATGACGAATTGAACTATTTGGATGTTGTTCTAGTTCCACTCGGCGTGTGCGCGGAGATCCTGTTCAAGGGCTGGAACACGAGCAATGAGCTGCAGCTGTTCGGCTCGGCGCTGGCCATCTTCGCGGCCAGCGTGCTGTATGAGGGCTTCAAGTACTGGCGCGAGTCGCTGCGCGGCCGCAGGAGAAGCAGCGCGCCGGCATGTGGTCGCGCGCGCACTGCTGCAGACGGCGCTGCACGCGGTGCAGGCACGCTCAGCTACATGCTGAA
>NWSH02000507.1:215590-226888 GCA_002382865.2 Heliothis virescens | reverse complement strand
AAAGGTAATTGATGATACTTTGAAAGGTTTTGTAAAGAATAATATCCCCCCTCTATTAATGGGTCATATATTAATCGTTAGGTCTATGTTAGCGCTACATTTCGTCTTAACACACCCCTTATCAATTCTTAGTATTTTAGAAGGTGTAGCTTAACTAAGGCGTAGTGTCGATACTTTATGTGGATTTAAGGAATGATATATATCATCTAGCAATGAGTCATATAGCAATTAAAAGGTTTTTTAAGCCCTACATTTTGTCTTAAGACTTTACTTACCAAGTCTTAATATTTGAGAAGATGTGACTTAACAAAAGTGTATTGCCGATACTTAATATGGATTTAAATGTACCCCGGGGTGGTTTTAAGAAACATATTTCATGATCAGTAGGTGCTAATGCCGTTACCGCTAGTACCTAGCCCGAAAATAATCGTAGTACGTTGCAGCTGCCGTTTCTCCCTTCCCGTCCGGCTAACTGCTCAAGGTCTCTTGGACTCCTCAAATTGAATGAAATGTTGGAAAGATGTTCGTCTTTCTCTATTTAAGTAAAATTTAACGTAAAACTAAAATAAAAAATATTCAATATTAATTTTTCATATTTTTTTGTTTATATAATCAAAAAAAAAATTGCACAATATAATTTTTGGTAGAAAATACGTTTTAGAGTATAAAGAACAAGATCCCGTTGGTTTTATGTAGATTGATTCAGTTTCCTAGAGATCCGAGGTGAAAACCCCCAGTAACTCCACTATATATGCAATAGGTAGATTATTATTGCCTTCGGATCCACTTTTATGTGTAAAGAAGCAAACAGAAAAACGATCTAACCAAGATCATTCTGCCCTGAAACAATTGAGATGTTGCTACTAGCTAATCCGAATGAATCTTATATTTCAGATACAANAGGAATACGCCATGGAAACTGTGAAATTGTTTGTCGACCTATATGGATGGCATCCGATTAGCCTTACCATGCATGAAATATTAATTCATGGTTCGGTTATAATCAAAATGCCCTATTACCTATTGGCCAGCTGTCAGAAGAGGCAGCCAGCAGAGGCTGGGAGAAGCATTTTCGTTTATTTTCATTTATACCGCGAAAACTGCGCGCGAAAGTTCTCGAGAAAGGAACGCTATGTTGATATATGCAATAGGTAGATTATTATTGACTTCGGATCCACTTTTATGTGTAAAGAAGCAAACAGAAAAACGATCTAACCAAGATCATTCTGCCCTGAAACAATTGAGATGTTGCTACTAGCTAATCCGAATGAATCTTATATTTCAGATACAACAAATAAAGATATATGAAATAAATAAAAGAATTATTGTGTTATAATTTAATGTTTTGAATTTTTTTTATTATTATCATTATGTCGAAAAGAATAATGGAATATAATCTGGCTTTTTTTGTTTTTTTTTTATAATTTTTTTTTTAACTTTTTTTTGCAAGAAAACATGAATATTACAAAAATAATCAATTTTCATTAAAATATATGACTAAAGTTCAGAATGCAAGTATAAAATAATTTTGACCGCCTAAATCCTTTAAATCGACCTATGTGCGCCGGTGAAAAACGTCGTGAGAAAACATAATCTATAGCGACTATTTTATAATTTTTGTAACAGTCTATTACAGCAGTGTATAGAAAACAAACTAACAGGTATACTTAAAAATAGACAAAAATTCAACTCACCTCATTCAAGAGCAGAAGTATCTAAACTAACATAACTGGCCCCCATGTTTTCTCTATGACGTGCCGACACCACGTGCTTTTTAGCCGTCTCCCCTTCCTCCACGTCCGAGTCGCACACCCCGCACTTCAGCCGCCCGAACTGGTAGTACACGTACTTGTTGCGAGCCAACATATTTATGTTATGCTTCAGTTCCAAGTAGAAGCGGAACACGCTCTCGATCGCCGGCTTCTCCTTAAAATGGCCAGCGTATACTAAGTGTGTTAGCAGCGAACGGATTGAATTAAACACTCCTTTGCACCCAACGCAGGTGAAAGTCGAACCTTCGCTGTGGAGGATATGGTTCCCTTTCATGTACACGCTGATGATATCCCCCTTGTTTGTATTAATCTTGGCTTCGGCCGCAGCAGTTTGGTGTTCGATGCTGCTCAAAATATGCTTCACTGCTTCGCTACAATCTTGGAAGGTGACCCCACAGACTTCGCATTTCAAATCCGCAGTCACTTTGTTCGCAGCCAAGAGTTCCTTGTCCACTTCGCTGTATAAGGCAGAGCGGATCAATTTGGACATCGTCTCGAAGTGGGACGCGCTCTCAAAGTGCTCCACCATCGCCGAAATCGATGGGACAGCCACGAAATCCGGGCAAATGGAGCAAACGTAAAAATTGCCGAAACTCGCGAAGTATTCAGAAGGACGGCAGTGGTTCTTATAAAGCATGGCAAGTTTCCGAGGCGCTGCGTTCCTCAGATGCTTTTTCTGACGAATATGGTTGAAGAGCACCTGTCTAGGACCTTTCAAAGTCATATCGCAGCAGGTACAGTAGTTGCCGATCTTGCCAGACGGCTTGATAAAGTTTTCTATAATGACGTGGTCACGATTATTATGCGGTTTCCCGACGCTAGCTAAGTACTTTGTCCAGTTCAAGTCTTTAGGGCCCCACTCCTCGGGGATGGAGCGGTCGGGGTCGGACTCCTTCATGCGCATGTACAGCTCGTCCGACAGCTTGGCGAGATGTCTCTCGTCGAGGATGTGCAGGATCGACGCCTCGATACTGTCGATGGCAGTGTTGCACAGGCGACAGTGCAGCCCGTTGGGGGTGAAGGTGATGTCGTGGCTCAGGAGGAACTTCTCGTTCATCTCCTTTATCTTCTCGATAGAAGGTTCAGTCATTGAGAAGGAAATGCTTTTATCGGATTGCAGGATACAGGAGAGGTTGTGAATGTGGGATTCACTGAACACATGGTTCAATACACTATCATAATGGAATCGTAGAGTATAATACTCGCAAGCAATACAAAAGAATGCTAGCTTCCCAGTTCTGTCATCGATCAATGACAGCAACTTGTGATTGACAAGCAACTTGACAATCAGCGCTTCAATAGGACCGTAATAACGGTACTTCTTAACTTGGTTTTTCGGTTTCTCAGCCGTTTGTTCGTTTTCATCGTTATCAATATTCTTGTTCGCGTCCGCGGCGAAGTTCTGGTAGACATTATCCTTAATGCTCATTATAATAGGAGCTACAGAAGACGTTTGTGTAGAGAAGTCTATAGCGGAGACATCACAGCACAATTTGTCGTACAATTCTTGGTAGAATTTGAGTGCGGCGTCCACGCTTGCTTCCGAAGCGTCGGGGAGGTGCTTCATCAGAGCAGAGTTGAGCTTAGCAGAGAAGTTGCGTTCTAACCTCTCAACTGGTTTAGTGATGCTCAACTCTTTAATTTTGGGCAGAGGAGTTTCTCCCATCGCGGAGAGACGTCGAGACATGTTCGGCAGAATAATAGGTTCGGCCACGTCAATGCTGTCTCGCTTGAGCTTCGGCAAGTGCGCGTCAGAGTTGAAATGCTTCTGGAGCGACTCCATGAGGGGCTCGTCGTCGTTCAGCTCTATCTCAATATTACAGTTGGTGCAGATATGCACCTGTTTAGCATCCTCAGTAGTAAATAGCTCAGCTTTCAACAATTCAGGAACTTCGCTGACAGGAAGACTGTTAAACCTCTGTCGCTGCAGATTGCTCTTCTTCTCAGTCGTAAATATATATTCGACTTCGACATAATCTCGTTTTTGTAAATAAATCTTTTTGTGCGTTGCGTCTAGATTTCTTAAATACGTGTGAAGGACTTTGTTTTGTTGCGTGAGGGGGTGGTTCACGACGTTCTGGAAGTGCCTGGCGAGACGCTTAATGTCTTCCGACTTCCGAAAGGACAGCACAGTGAGATTTTCCATGGTTGTGATTCTGTCGACACAACTGAATGCCTATATCTTGATACCAAGACTAATGGCGACGCTTAAAAAGCTTTTGAACAGTTTTGGTAGTCGCTGTCACGTTCTGCCCGTACTGTTGCCGAATGTCAAATTTTGGAGCCAAAATAGTTTGTTAAGATTTGGACTTGAAAACAAAATGGTTAAATTTTTTGATGATTTGATTATCACTGCATTTCAAGATCTGGAACGAGAAACAATATTTGGTTAATATTATAAAAGCAAAAACATACAAATGTTAGTGTTAATTTATTTATAAACAAATACATTTGTTGATCATTTGAGAAGGAAGGAAAAAGCGATGAAAACGAAACAGTTTTCAGTAATAATATATTCCTATAAAAATAACATCTGTCCGGAAGGAACACAATACTATGACTAGTTGTAACGAAAATAAAATAAAACCGGCCAAGTCCGAGTTGGACTCGCGCACGAAGGGTTCCGAACCATTATATATACCTACAACTACAAGCAAAAAATAACTTTGTTTTTCATACAAATGTATGAATAACAAAGTTATAATTTGCGGTTTCACACATTTATTGTGAATTTTAGTATTTGTTGTTATAGCGGCAACGGAAATACATCATTTGTGAAAATTTCAGCTTTCTAGCTATTACGGTTAATGAGATACAGCGTGGAGACAGATAAACAGACAGACAACGAAGTCTTAGTAATAGGGTCCCGTTTTACCCTTCGGGTACGGAACCCTAAAAATCTGGTTTTATTTTACACACAAGTGTCTTTAACAAAGGGCCTCATTTAATAAATTACTGAATGTCAGCTTCCAGCTTAACCGTATAAAGTTGAGTACCAGTTTTTCCAAGGAGCGACTACTTATCTGATCTCCTCAAATCCGGATAACACGATACCCCCTGGGTAAGATTGTTTGTCAAAGTACCTGCTAAGTAATCATAATGACTACCAAAGATGTACAAATGATAGCCGGGACAGTTAAACATGCCTTCCGAAACATGGAGGAACTCGTCATGACATCGTTGGTCACCTGCATCTTGAGTGGGTGTAGCGAGCATGTAAAAATAAAGAAATTCTATTGGCTGTGTAAAAGCACCTCCGCTCTACTCGTTTTAGCTTTGTGGAGCCTGGGCTTTCAGATCAATCGACCCTTGCAGATGTTATTGAGCCGTCAGATACAATGTTATCCGCCTATGCTATTCCCAACTAAGGCCTAAAATTGCGTTAAGCGGGCACGGGCGCCGTTTCATACAAAGCACGCGCAAATCACTTTTGTATGGAACGCCTAGTCAGGTCAGTCAGGTCTGTCAGGCCTAAGAACTCGTCATGAAGATGGTCAGGTCACCCATCCACGGACGGACCTTGCCAAGCGTTGCTTAACCATATGATCGATCGATCCACACTGTCACTTAGCAGCGAGACACTATAACGTACATAAATATAATTCAGTAGCACTTGATACAATGCAATTGGCAACCATTTTCCTCATTTTAAATTACCTCCCGTATCCCTGAACTGCGATTAATATTAATGCGTTGTTTTATGCAGCAAACGGATTCATTATAACTTTCAGGCTATTCCAGAAACTACTCTCGTGTCTTTATTTGCCTAGCCTTTTTAGGGTTCCGTACCCAAAGGGTAAAACGGGACCATATTACTAAGGCTTCGTTGTCTGTCTGTCTCCACGCTGTATCTCATAATCCGTGATAGCTAGAAAGCTGAAATTTTCACAAATGATGTATTTCTGTTGCCGCCATAACAACAATAACAAAAAAAAATAAAAAAAAATTAAGGGGGATCCCCATACAACAAACGTGTGAAACCGCAAATTATAACTTTGTTTTTCATACAAATATATGAATAACAAAGTTATAATTTGCGGTTTATAAAAATGTTTGTAGGTAATAGATACGTTTATTTTTCATATATAATGGTATGGAACCCTTAATGCGCGAGTCCAACTCGCACTTGGCCGGTTTTGTTAGTATTGTTCACGTAAAACTTTAACGGAAGAGCTCGTCAAAGCCGCGCGGCTAAGTCAAAGCCGCGCGGATCGATCGATCAGAAGGTTAAACAATGTTTGGCGCGGGTGGTCTGTGGATGGGTGACCATCTTGTCATGACGAGTTCTTCCATGTTTCGGAAGGCACGATAAACTAGTGGGTCCCCCCGGCTGTCATTTGTCTTTGGGAGTCGTTACGGGTAGCCAGAAGCCATAAAGTTTGACAACCAGTCTTACCAATGCGTATCGGGTTGTCCGGGTAAGGGGCCGTCCATTAATCACGTGAGGTTCGAATAGGGGGTTATATATAAAATCACCAAGCATCAGATCACATCACTTCTTAAACCTCAAATGTATCACCAAGAGGGAGGGGGGGTGAAAAAAAGCTAAAATAAACATCACGTGATTAATGGACGGCCCCTAACTGGGTTGAGGATATCAGACAGGCAGTCGCTCCATGTGGCACACTGGTTCTCAGCTGCATCTGGTTAGACTGGAATCCGACCCCAACATAGTTGGGAAAAGGCTAAGCTGATGACGAATTCGCGTAGAACATTTGTGAGGGAACTACTTTTCGCACCCGGATAAAAAGTAGCCTATATTTTATTCTGATATTTCAGCTATATTACGGCCAAGAGATAAACACACGGACCTCCTAACAAACTTTCGCATATATAATATCAGTAGGTAATAGGCTATCTGCTTCAATAAGCGGCGAATTCAATAAAGATATTTACGTAGTTACTTTAATATCGTAACACGAAAAATCAATCACACTCCAAACGTGGGCGGGTATCGTCCCACGCACAAGTCTACGATGTCGTAATAATACCCTCTGCCCACTGCTACGCGTGGGCTTCACTCATAGTGGGACCTAACCTTTTTGAAGGATTGCAGGTGAAAACAAGTTTTTTTGTTTCCGCACCCGAAGGGTAGGGTAAAACGGGACCCTACTACTTAAGACTCCATTGTCTGTCTGTGTGTCTGTCTGTCTTCAGGCTGTATCTCATAAACCGTAATAACTGGAAAGCTGAAATGTTCACAAATTGTATTTCACGTGATTTTTTGTTGTCGAAAAATGATTGTATTTTGGCTAGTTGTAGGTAATAGATAGTTACGTTACGTTAATATTTCATAGATAATGGTATGGAAACCTACGTGCGCGAGTCTAACTCGTATAAAAATAATATTGATCTTCGTACCCTACCCTAAGTACCTTCGTACCCTGCTCTGAAACTGCGAAACCGATTTTAAAAATTCTTTCACTGTTGGGAAGCTGTACTATCTCTGAGTAACATAGGCTATATTTTATCCGGGTATGGAAAATAGTTTCCACGGGACGCGAGTGAATCCGCGGGGAAACTGTTGTTTTCTATTATAAATAGGGAATTTTTGTTTGTTTGTACCTCAAAAGACTCAGAAACTACTGAAACGATTCGGAAAATCCTTTCACTGTTGGGTAGCTAGATTATCCCCGGGTAACAGAGGACATATTTTATTTGGATACGGGAAGTAGTTCCCACGGAATGCGGGTGAAACCACGAGAGAACAGTTAGTAGGAAATAAAATGAAGACAGTTTAGTTTTTATACGGTTGCTTATAACACTTCCGTCAGTACGCGGAAGTTAAGTATTTGTTAATTAGATTAGATAATTAGGGATTACGTATGCGTTAAAATAATTAATTATTGTCAATAACTAGTATTAAATTGAATCAAGAAGAGCCTGCGGCTAAACAATATTCGATGTATTGTCGATTATAAGGTTAAGCAACGCTTGGCGCGGTACACCCGTGGATGGGTGACCAACTTTTTAAGATGAGATCCTCCGTGTCTCGGAAAGCATTGGCACACAGCTATACCATGGCGTCTTGGGTTGGCCTGATAATTGGGTTGAGGAGGTCAGATAGGCAGTCGCTCCATGTGGCACACTGGGACCCAGCTGCATCCAGTCAAACTGGAAGCCGACCCCAACATACATATTTGGGGAAACGGCATAATCAACTCAAATGATATGCAGGCAGTGGCGTAGCTACGAAGGGGCTAGCCGGGCAGTGCCCCGGGGCCCCAAAGCTCAGGGGATCCTGGAACCAACTTTGCAAACTAAAAAACCGGCCAAGTGCGAGTCGGACTCGCGCACGAAGGGTTCCGTACCATTATCTATGAAAAAAGTACAATAGGAATGGTCAAGTGCGAGTTACTTAAGTTGCACATTATTTCTAATAGATGGCGTTACTAGTATACAATTTTACAATTAATTAATATAAATCAACAGCCTTAATAATTATTTTTTTTTAATTTTTAGTATTTGTTGTTATAGCGGCAACAGATATACATCATTTGTGAAAATTTCAGCATTCTAGCTATCACGGTTAATGAGATACAGCCAAAGACACAGGAGACAGACAGACTGACAAAGTCTTAGTAATAGGGTTCCTTTTCACCCTTTGGGTACGGAACCGTAAAAACGCCACTGTATGCAGGATCAATTTTACAGCATCCAGATAAAATTCTAGACTACTGTCTGGTAGATAATGCCATATAAATGTTTTATTTTGTCAACTTTTCTATGGGTTTATCTGTCAGATAGCTATCTAGAACTTTATCAGGAACCTCTAGACTTGCCATCAGAGTTTAAAACATTAAGGCTGAGGCCAAACGAGCGTAATTTTTTGAGTCGTGAGTCGCAGAATTTCGGTCGCAGAAAATCGTTACAAACAAAAAAGCCAACTCATTTTGCGTTGCCGTGTGAATCAAATAGGACTTTTGTATGAAACCGAATGTAGCAGATTTTCTGCGACCGAAATTCTGCTACTCACAAAATTACGCTCCTTTGGCCTCCGCCTAATTTGGCACTAACTCACAAAATGTTTTCATTTGTGAAAACGTAAACATGACAAAAAGTTTAACAACTATTTATAAACAAAAGCAATCAAAGTTCATTGACTTATGACACTGAAAATAACTGTATTACTTGTGAGTCATACTTTTAACAAGTTTTTTGTATTAAAAGAATTGTCTTTTTAGTTTTTTGTCAAAGGTTTAACATAATTCCCAAGGCAAAAACGTTTCATGAAATATGTTGCCATGACAACCACATAAGGTTTGCCCTGTGAAAAAGATATCAGATCTCATGTAGAGCCAAGCTTCTGAATCTACACAACCTAACTAATTCAAATACTTAGATAAGCCTGATTTATAACAACTATATATATTAAACCTTGTTTATAATAAACAAAACTAGCTGTTTCATAGGTTCACCCTTGTCTCAAGGGGAAATACTAGCCATAGCAGGATAAAATAGCCTGTGACACTCAAGTGGTGCAAGAATTTTCTGAATTGTTTCAATAGATGGTCCCTACACTCTCATCAAAGTGAGTTTCTAGACATTTTAGATCTTTAAATGAAAATATTCTAAGGAAAGAGAACCTATGTATTTAATTTGTTATTATATTGCAAAAGATAATATAAAAGAGATAGGTAGATAAAATTAAACCATTTAAGTTGGTATCATATCAATCATTGAACAATAAAAGTTCCAAAAATAGAATTTGAATTCTGAACAACCAAGCATAGACCACATTTTACAGTTATGAGGCACAGGCAAAGGCAACATGCCATTATGCCTCCATTTATATGTTTAATAAAATATAAGACCGTAGATCACCATGAATATCATAAATTATTTACAATACATGATTGATATGAATATGGTAATCTCAGACTACACAGAAACAATCTGAATAACACTTTCATTGGTTTTCAAGTACCTACATCATTTCAAAAAATATAGGCTTGTCTAAATAATAAGGGTCAATAAGGAAAAACGACACCATCTTCATAAGCCGTAGAATGCCACAGATTATAAAATAAATATTATTATGTGCAAATCAAAGTAATGCTTGTACTAGGTAGGTACCTACACCTACATGAACATTTTGGGAAATCAATAAATTAGGTAGCTAAATAAATACATTCACAAAATAAATGATAACACAAGAGGACGTGACACAAATATCTTGGCCGATCAAAAAAGAAAAAACATTACCAAAAAAAACACGAAATTTTTTAAGGTTATAATGATGAGGCAGATATCGGAAAAATAGTTTTTAGGCGCAAAATATTATGTTAAATGTGAATTTGATAAGAATATTTACCTGAAAGTCTTGATTTTGTGCATGGCAGCGTGTAGCAGCCTAATTATTTTTTATTTAGTACGGGCACAAACTGACAGCCTGTGGTGACATGACAGACAAGAATTTTTTGACGTTTCGAACGTGATCCGATGCGGGAATCACAGGGTGGTCAGGTAATTGAGACTTACCATTAAATCGGGTCAGTAGTATTTCCCTTCAAAATATATTTCGAAAAACGCAAAAATAAACATATTTCATGAGGATAAAAATATGGTGACATTTTTATTTTTTTGTAAAATTTAAATACAATACTCTATTTTTTGGCTCATAAAACATTGCTACGGTATATTGTACTCTTATTCTTTCAATGTTTGTATAATTTAAGCAAGATTCCACCAAAATTGTTGACGCACGTCATTTTTTAGGCAAACAAGAACTGTGTCCGTAACGATGCGAGTCCACTACTAGCATTGTTTGTGCACAAAGGTTGCTGTTTTAGGACATATGACATGTTCGAAATTGTTGCACTCAATTCGTTACCGTCACAAGTGGACTGCCACACACCAATAAAATCTTGCCTTTACACATCACGCCTTGCTGGGCCACTGTCACGTTACAAAAAGACCAACTTTTTTTATAAAAAATCATTTAATTTACAAAATTATTACCTGATTTGGATATGACGCGTAATTATAAAATAACCCAGTTTTTGTAATAAGTTTCCTTTCTTTAACAAATAGCTTATTTTTTTTAAACTAGCATTTAACATACGTTATTAAGTACTTTATTATCGTCAGAATCAAAACAATTATTCCAAAAAAATATATTTTCACAAACACGCAACAACTATTACGACAAATCTCCCATAAAATTGCCATCCTCAAGACAAAATCTCCCTGCAATGTCTCACCACAGATTATATGCATTGCGTCACTTTCAGCTACGTGTAACAAATAAGTAAACAATAAGAAAAATAATCACACAAGCTATTTACGTCAGAAATTAGCCGCGCTGTTTACAATAACGACAATAACCTTGTCGCTATAACATTTTAATTTATATATGACTCATTTAATTTAACAGATGTGCCATAGACGGGATTTTGTTTTACTTTTTTCATTGTTTTGTCTGTTTGGACGATTAATATAATGCTTTTGAATATTTGTGTCGGTCTTTTTAACCCCCGACGAAAAAAGAGGGGTGTTATAAGTTTGACGTGTCTGTCTGTCTGTC
>NWSH02000507.1:204232-215490 GCA_002382865.2 Heliothis virescens | reverse complement strand
AAAAAAAAAAAAAAAAAAAAAAAAAAAAAAGTCATTCACTATGCAGGAACCAACTGATATCCACGTGCCAGTCGGTTCGAGTGGAGCTCGGATACTGGTTCTCAGCTATATCCGGTTAGACAAGAAGCCGACCCCAACATAGTTCGGAAAAGGCTAGATGGATGATGATGCGGGATTCATGCCGGTTGGATATATTGAGCGGTGAACTTAAATGTTGACAAGTGCATTTCGTAAAATCGTACGTCGAATACTCGCTTTCCTCCTATCTTTACAACTAATTGATATTTAATTCAGATAAAACTATAAATAGAACTTAGATGTTATGTTTTCTAGAAGCTTTTTCTTATCAGATTATTTGTCATTATCAGGAGATTAGGTGTCTCGTGTGCGATCCATGCTTCCACCATCATGGATATCAGATAACAGAGTAATTAATCAATAAATTGTTTATTGGTGAGGTTACTACAACGACTAAGTACAGTGTTACGGCCGTTATCATTAACTTGTCTATATCTGTTGACTTGCTTAATAAAGATTGAATTTTGACTTATGTTGATAAGCTCCATACAAATAAAGTCAAATTCCTATCTCTAAAAACCTAATAAAAACCAAATTAGCAGATACTTAGACAGGTTTCAGGCATTCATCAATAAATGCCATGTGAAGCAACTATTAAACCTGGCTGCAAGCGATAGTGCCTTTTATGGATCTGTTTGTAATTACCTAATTGATAAATAAAATTATTTATTCATTTATAATAGTTTTATTAAATAACTAGTTTGATAAAAAGCATTTTTACTATAATGCTCTCTTTTTTATTAAATTCCAGTTTTATTCGATTAAGGGCAAACGAACTCGACTAAGCATATCAAAAATTTTTACATTCCATGTCGCAGCACTAATCAAACTCTATTTTCGTTTCGTTGTCTATAGTCTTGTCATTGTCGTTTTTGAAGCAAAAAGCGAGCAATTCTCAAAAATGCTATAAAAGTACGCTTTAATTCACGAAAAATGTCGTCGGAAGAACCTCATGAAGAGTTAGTAGAAGTGTTGGAGGACGAATACGTTCAGAATTACAGTACAGATGCGGATACAACATGCACGATATGCCAAGCGGAGTTCTTAGACCCTGACGATTTAGCGATACATTTGCAAAAAATCCACAAAGTATCACTCTCAGAAGCAAAGCTATGTCAGTTTTGCATGCAAAAATACACGGATTTAGTCAACTACGCTGAACATTTCAGAAATAATCATCTGACTAGTTTATATTACTGTTCTCACTGTTTGCGAGCTTTCAACGATGAAGATGATCAGAGGTTCCATGAGAAGAAGCATAAAAGAGGTTTGAAGGCTCTGTTATGGTGTACGCTGTGCAATGAGAGCTTTAACTCGCCTCGGGACTTGAAAAAACACGATGTAAGTCAACACAATGATAATGAAGATGGTATTCAGATACAGCCGATTTTACCGTACCTTTCTGCGATTTTAAACGTAAAAGCAGAGAATGTACTAGTTTCTTTGCGAACAGACACCGTCTATGTGTGCGTTTATTGTAATTTTTCTACTACAGATATAGATGCATTCATAAAACACTCACTTAAAAATAAAAAGCAGTGCAAGACGTATGTTTGCGGGGAGTGTTCTAATGTCTATAAGAAAAAGTCTACTATGAAGCAACATGCAATGAAACCTTGTTACGGCTCTGTTAAGCGTAAGATTCAATGTCCAGAATGTAACCTAGAATTCAGTAAGAACTCTTTTGTACAACACAAAAGACACTGTAAAGTTATTAAGTGTTATACATGTGGGACGCACTATAAAACGATTTATGAGCTATCTGAACATCAATCGAAAGAACACCCGTTGTCTATAGAATTGAAAGCGTGTTCTTTCTGTTGGAAACAGTGCGTTGGCAGCGTTGCGTTACAGAAGCATATAGACCGAGCACACAAAGGCGAATTCCACTTATACAAATACATGTGCATCTATTGTAAAACGTCTTACAAACACCCGCAGAAGCTCTTTGGTCACTTCTTCACAAAGCACAAGGAATTAGAACCGTACACTTGCAAGATTTGCTCCAGAAAGTTTCGGTTACGCAAACAGTTTACGATTCACATTAAAATGCAGCATTCGTCTAAAGGATTCGTTGAATTTGATAAAAACTACCACGTCTTTTTTACTGAAAAGAAATCGGACAACCCTTTTATTCCTAAAAGCATATATGTTGATGACGAGAAGACAAATGAAATAACGAACAACGCTGATGACATGAGTATGCTGAACTCCGAAATGAGTGTTACAGAGACAGAAGGAAACCAGACAGAAATTGAAAAAGCACCAAAAGCAAGTTTAAAACGTAAGAGAGTACCGAAGCCCCGTAAAAAGGAAGATGAAACTATAACCCTTGAGTCATCAGATGATGATAACTCGCTGTTGGTTGTAAGGAAGAGAGTACCAAAAATAATGCCTAAAGTCATCGGTAATGTGACGAGGAGACAGAAACTAACCACGTTGAACAAAAAGAGGTTTACCTGTGACATTTGTGACAAATACTGTTATACGTATCAAAATTACAACCATCACGTAAGTTTGCACTCTAAGAAAGACTACAAGAAGTGCATAAAATGCTCTAAAGTGTTCCGAAGCAAGGAGAAGTTGAATGACCACATCGCAAACGACCATTCTTCTTCTAAACTCACCGATACTCTTAAAACTATGTTAGAAAAACGGAAGAAAGGTGAAAGCTACACCGATAGCTTACCAATGTCAGAGAAGTTTAGACGTACAATCAAAAAAGTTGCTATTTACAAAGCTGATTCAACAGCAAAAATTAAGCTGGTTGAAAACGATTTATCTGTTCAAAAATTTATAGAGAATTTTACTCCAGAAATAGAGAGCAAACCAGAAGTGAAAGCCGTAGAAAATTCTATAACCGTCAAACTTGTTACTGGGTTGAAAAAAGAACCGACTATCAAAATGACTAAGTATGACACGAAACCCATACCTTCAGGGTTTAAATTAGCCATGCCTGTAAAATTTAAAGCTGGAAATATAGAAAAAACTCCTGCGAGCATCAGATTGGTACAACAGGTGTCTTACTACGAAGACAGTCCCACCTATGACCATAACTCCAACGATGACGATATGGACAGAAACGATTCAATCCCGGAGGTTGCAGAAGAGGTAATGCTGGAAGGAACGGAAGAAACACCGAGACAAACAAACATACCACACAAAATTGTCATTCCTAAGCTACCTACTGAGTATAAAGACTTACGAATAGCTCATTTACTACCGGAAGCACCGTTTTACAAAATTGTAAAAGTCAACGATGTTCTCAATTTAAACGATAATGAGAAAGATTCTAATAAAAACCAAAATAAAGTAGGCACAATAAAATTACCGGACGGTAAGAAGTTAGTGAATACTAATCCGTTAGCCCATTTATTAGGTAAAACAAGCTTAGACAAAGTGTTTGAGCCGATGAAGAATAAATACTATAAGGCTAAGCCGAGGAATTTCAAAGGTATGTTGGCAGAAGCGCTTAGCAACTTGGATAAGCCCGCACCGAAGAAAAAGAAGAAGGTTGAACCAGCATTATCAGATATTAGCAGTCTAGTTGAAGATTAGACTATTGTTGCATGCGGTTTCACTCGTGTTTTAGGGAGAACCACTTCCCTGTAACTGGGTAAAAAGTGTCATTTGTAGGCTCTTCTATGCTAATATCATAAAGAGGTAAAATTATTTGTAAAGAACAATGGCAAGATCCCATACAACAGTTTACCTGAGATCGATTTGAAGCGTCAACGTACGAAAAAATGTTAAAATCATGGGGTTTCTATTACTTAAACATAATCATCGAGAATTTTCATTTGAGGAGGCTACAAAAAAATATAATTAATATTTTTAGTTTATGAGGTTATGTCACTCTAAAACAATAGATCACAGCATATCGTCCATAAGAAAGCAAAAGTCGTCGTAAAAGACAGCGAATCAAGTCCAGGTGTATAATGCGAGGGTCAAAACTAAAGATAATTCACGAAAATCCTATAAAAACAACAAGTGCAATATTGCTTGAACAAAGCAAGCTTTGCAAACTCTTTGCAAAGCAAGCTTTGCAAACTCGTTATTTACGACTTTGACAGTTTGACATCTGTGCTATCACTTAGTGTTGCCATTACATTTTCTTTTAATTACTACTAATGAGACAATGAATACCAAAATAAATAAATTAAATCGCGAATGATTTCACTCAAAAACAAAACTTAACCAATACTATTCCAATATAACCAATAGTTATATTTATAACATTACAATGATTTGATTCTAGGTATGAACGATTTTAATAACTAATATTATAGTTATATTTTTTTAAATGGTAACTCTTGCAAACACCGACCAAAACTACACCGGAAATAAATACATTACACAATCAGTAACTTATTTTTCAATATGAATACTGAGGCTTTTACACTTGAAACTAAAACCGTATAAAAACAATATAAATTACATTATTATGTTTATCGTAAGTCTCGTTTATAGACGCTTCTAAAACAATCCAGGTATAATCTCGCCATTGTTCTTTGTAAGTTTGTCTTTAGGGGGTAATCTCTGGAAGTAATGAACCAATTTTAAAAATTGTTTCTGTGGTAGAAAGCTACATTATTCGTGAGTGCTATAGGCTATATTTTATCCGGGTACAGACAGTATTTCCCACGGGACGCGAGTGAAACCGCTGGGAAACGGCTAGTGGATGTATATAATTTGTGTCTTTCTGTCGTGTTTTCACTCTAATGGTTAGTTTCATAGGTTCCAGATAGAATTCTAGATAGACGACAGCAGGTCAACTTATACGAATCTGGCAAATTTTACCAGTCAAAGATTAACTTACCTCCATTGTGATAAGGTTGAGAATCGATTGCAGAAAGACAGATTGTGTCTTTCTGCAATCGATTTTCAACCTTATGTGGTAACTTGATGTGCTGTTGTCTGTACATGGGAATATTTTTAATTTTGATTATTTTTCTATGACATTATCCGTCAGATAGCTATCTAGGACTCTATCTGGAACCTGTGAAACTTCCCGTAAATCTATTAAACCAAGTTAAATGGTGTTTAGTATAGTTTAGAGCCTGAGAAATGACAAAGAGTAGTTTTTATCCAATTGCGGGAAGTTGGTCCCTCGGGACGCGAGTGAAACCACGTGAAACAGTCAGTGTACAGACCCCAGCACATCAACCTACCACAATCTGTCAAATTTCTTCAATAGATTTTCAACCTTATCACAATAGTGGAAGGTTAATGTTCGATTGGTAAAATTTGACAGTTTCGGGTAGGTTGACCTGCTGTCGTCTACATTATAAAGGTTACTGATTCGAATTAAACCACTGTATATAGGTATCTATTTCTTAAAAAAAAACTAGGGTTGTAAATATGTATTCAATATTTTATTTCGGGACACTCAAAATAAATTTAAAAAATATGTAAGCGCCATGTTATTTTACTTTTGTTAATGCAAATAATAAATAAACTGATTATGTTAAGATTTCTTTGTTTACTTTTTTATCCCCGACGCCATAAGGTGTGACTTGTGTGTCTGTCTGTGACACCGTAGCTATTAAACGGCTCAACCGATTTGGATGCGAGTTTTAGATGAATGATAATTTTACAGGCGTGGTGCTTAGATGTTTCATCAAAATCGGCTCGGCCGTTTTAAAGTTATAAGCTGTGTTGTCAACAAATACAGATTTTGAATGATCCGGGTAGCAGATTTGTCACGTTTGGGTCAAAACACATCACAAAAAGCTAACATTAAATGAAAAGTAATATCATAAAATAATAATTCATTTATTTCAGTCTTAGTTTATTTTGTCAGTAACAAGTAAATCACATTTATGTACAGACAACAGCAGGTCAAGGTACCCGAATCTGTCAAATTTTACCAGTCAAACATTAACCTACCTTTATAGTGATAAGGTTGAAAATCTGTTGCAGGAATTTGACAGATTGTGGTAACTTGATGTGCTGTTGTCTGTACTTAGGTACATTATGTGAGACCCAATTATTTTTTAACTTCAATTCGTTACTTCAGAGAGTATTATCGAAGACCTAATAAAAATAACTAGCCGTAATCATTAAAAATCATGAAGATGCCATTAGAGATTTCTTTTTTATGTTATTTTTCTTTATTAGACAAATGGCTTCATTGAATGTTTTTCACGTAATGTGGCTAGTAACTGGAGAATTAAAGAAGATCCAATATTCAAAAAGTATTTATTCATGATCTAAAATTGATGATACGAAAATGTTATATATTTTCACGTCCGTGAAAGAGGATGATAATATTCCGACCATAGGTGTTCGAGACCGCCTCGCAATTTTTAGGGTTCCGTGCCCAATAAAACGGGACCTCGTTACGTACAGACAACAGCTGGTCAACCTACTCCCGAATCTGTCCAATTTTACCAACTGAACATTAACCTTCCACTATTGTGATAAGGTTGAAAATCTATTGATAAATTTTAGAGGGTTCCCATACAACATACGTGATTTTTTTATAGATAGGTACGGAACCCTTCGTGCGCGGATCCAAGATGCTTGGCCGTTTTTCATTCGTTAAAATAAGCCTACGTTTACAAAAGAAATAAAAAATGATTTGATTGAATTAATTGGGACAATAAAATAACCAACAAATTGGTTTCCTAATTGCTCCTAAATTCATAACTACAATATTCTATTCATTATAAGAATAACTTGCATGCGACCAGCATGTGGGAACATTTCCTTATTTTTTTATCTATACTTCATCTTTCTGGTTTTGGACAATGTGGCTATCCGCCGGTGAGTCTAAAAATATTTTTTACAAGCTTCTGCCAGCGACTTCGTTCGCGGATTATGTCGCATATGCCAGCGATGACGGGTCGTCATAATCAAAGATGTTTCCCTTCACTGCTATGCTCCTATTGATTGTAGCGTGATGAAAAGTATACTATAACCAGCTCACGAGTACGAATAATAATTGTAGCAAGTTTCGTTAAAATCCGTCGAGTAGTTTTTGTTTCTATAACGGTTATACAGATGGACAGACAAAAATTCTACTGATTGCATTTTTTCGCGTTCCCGTGTTAATTTCGGGAAATCCTTTTTTATCTCGCGTGAGAGTCTTAAGATGAACCTCTGTGGAAAATTTCAGCTTTATAGGTTCACGGGTTTGGGCCCTGCGTTGATGAGTCGCAGTGAATGAGTCAGGACTTTGATTTATGTATAGATTTTTATTCTTCGTATAGATAGGAGACGAGGTGCAGTCAGGAAGCGTGCTGCTCCCTGCTTCCAGAAGGGGAAGGTATCTAGCCAACATTGTCAGAAGACAGGCTGTCGTAAGTATACATACCTACGTTGAGACTTTTACGGCCAGTTTCAAAGGTTACAGATAAAGTACTAGATAGCTATCTGACAGATACTGCCATAGAAATGTTCTGTCTGTCAGATAGAAAGAAAGAAAAACCCCAATTCACAGACAAAAATAACGCTCATAAAACGGACAACAATAGCACGAAAATCATAAAAGATACACATACACATACAATACAAACATGGACGTTATATAGACTATATTATTATATACTTAAATTTCGTCAGTTTTGCGCGAAATGGTCAGCGCTCAGTAGGCCCTATGTATGCTGTGTTCGCACTCGAGAGCGCGAGACAAGAACGCTGGTTTTCGGCGCTGACCCGCGTGTCCTTACCTCAGATAGCTATGTACAACATTTCCTGTGAAACCGGCACTGAATATCGCAGGGCATTATAATTTGTCCATCAGACAAAGTAAAAGTTTTGAGAAATCACAAAACAGCTAAAAGCGTCACACTAGCTGATTTATTTTAGCGGTTTTTCCGAGTTTCAAGAAATACCGAGCGGAAAATCCACCAGTGAGAGGGCTGCAACCTATATTTTTTTGTGAATTATACAAACACCTAACTATTATCATTAAATACGTATTGAAATATGTTTTTTTCAGGACGGAACGGGTATAAAATTCAACAAAGATGCTGACCGGGTAAGTGACGTCACAGTACAGCTTCACAGCAGCAGTATTCTGGAGAATACAGCGGAGGTATACTCTATCTCGGTGTAAAGTTCTCGTCAATACAAATAAAATAAGCCCAAACACGAGGTAGTTGCTACATACCGTTGAGGAGTTCCCTCGACTCCCTCTCATCTTCCACAAACCTTCATAGTTTTGTAGTGTCATCATAAGCAGTGCCGGATTAAGAAAACGCGGGCCCTGCAGCAATTGAAGCGTGGGCCCCTAAGTATTAAAAAGTTTTATTTTATCCCTTTCAGTGTATTTTTGTGAAGTCGGTTTTGTTTTTTTGTAAAAAGATTTTTATTTTATGCTTTTTAGTATTCGGGCCTAAAACTATAATATCTTTAATACCCATACCCACCCACAGTGACAGTCGGTCCTGTAATAGTATCATCGACATAGAAAAGCGTATGAAATTTGAAGAGTTCTCTCGATTTCTCAGGGATTCCACCATCAGATCCTGACCTGGTGACAATGGGACCCAACTGCGAGTATACTCTTTCATATAAAGAAAGAATTTTCCAAATCGGTCCAGGCGTCTTCGAGAAATCGAGTAACAAAGACAAAAAAAAAACATAAAAAAAAAAATAAAAAAAAAACTAAAAAAAAAACAGTCGACTTGAGAACCTCCTCCTTTTTTTTGAAGTCGGTTAAAAAGTACATAACTTCTATCAAGATTACAAAGACAGTGAACATAATTGTTAGCTCAGTTGTGATGGCCCGCACTTTACCTGGGTTCGGGGCCCCTGGGGCTTGTAGCAATTTGCAAGTCTTGTTATATGATTAATCCAGCACTGATCATAAGCTATACAACTGAATGTCAAATTTTTACTTGATGTGTGTCTAGAATTTTCGAGAGTTGCATTAATCTATATCATAAGCATCAAACAGTCGTGGTGGCTTAATGGATAAAGCACCAACCACCCAAGTGAACATGAGTTGTGGATTCGATTCCAGGCTTAAGCCAGTAAATGCAACTTTTCTAAATTCGTATGTACTTTTTTCTAAGGTGACTTTATTTATTTAGTAAAACTTTTTATAAGTATAAATAAAGAATATATATCTGAGACACCAATGGCAATTAAAAGTTAAAGGAAAACATCTCGAGGAAACCTGAACGATAAAGTTTTAAATCACCAACCCGCATTGTGTAAGCGTGGTGATTAACGCTCAATCCATCTCTGCGTGAGAGAAGGCCGTCACAGCAGTGGGACGATACAAAGGCTGATGATGATGATGATTCTACCTCATTATGTACTCTAGATGAATGCAGAAGCGAAGAAGAAGGTGGACGTGCTGTCAGAAGAACTGCTTCCCTACATCATAGCTGAGCAGGAGAGGAGGACCACGCTGTACAAGAGAGTCATGACAGCTATACAGAATGGAGAGAAGGGAGTCACCATCGCTGAGATCAGGAACAAGCCCCCTGCTATTATAAGAAAAGGTAGGGTGTTTACTGTAGTTATTTTTAAGGTTCATAGTCCAAAAGGTAAAACGGACCCTACTTAGACTCACCTACCTCGTTGGTCTAATTGTCGTATACTGCTGTGGTTCTATTCCCGGATCTCGGGGTCGATTCACGGGTCGGGCTGAAACAGCTTCGTTATAGAAACTTTCACGCAGTCTGGAGTCTAGAAGTCGATGATCAATACACCCGTGCATCGGAGAGCACGTTGTCGATCCTGCTTGTGATCTCTCTCCGATGGTGGCGGAGTACCGTCCCATCGCGCTATAAGAGTGAGGGAATAGTGAGTGCACCTGTGTCTGTACAAATGCTTGTGCACAATAATATGTCCTGCGGAGCTGGCTGATCTCCTTATAGAACAGTCGCCGTGGCCGACAATCGACCTTAGATGCTATTATTAGTTTACTCATTTAAAATGTGGTTAGTTTACTTGGAACAATGGAGTTAAGATACAATTAGCTTACACAGTGACGTTTTCCCAGGGCTGATGTACCGGTGTCCAACAAACCGAGCGCCGAAGGAGCCTGATGGGTCAGGCATGATCAGCTGTGAAGAGGACGTTGAGCCCACGCCCATAATGTATGACTCCTGCCTCTCTGCAGAGGATAAAGAACTCTTTGTCGCCGAAAATAGATATTTCTTTTGCAATAGTGAGTATCAACTACTCGTACCACCATTCTCATCTGCTTACCCGTTTCCCAACCATGCTAGGGTCTGCTTAGATTTTTACTGAAATGTAGAATTAGTGAAGTTAGGGTTGGCAGAGTTAGGGCGTGTAGATTCAGAAGCTTGGCTCTACATGAGATCTTATATCTTTTTCACAGGGCAAAGGCCTTTTGTGGTCGTCTTGGGAACATTTTACATGAAATGTTTTTGGTGGGATATGTTTATTCTGATATACAGGGTTATTTGTAATTCGACGTATATCCGGAAGGAGGTGATAGAAGGGTCCAAGAACAACAAATTATTTATATCATGTCACCTCCTTCCGGATATACGTCGAGTTACAAGTAACCCTGTATATTCGATACTAGCTTCTGCCAGCGGTTTCACCCGCGTCCCGTGGGAACTACTCGGCGCACCCGGGTTAAAAGCTATAGCCTTCCTCGATAAATGGGTTATCTAACACTGAAATATTTTTTTAAATCGAACCAGTAGTTCCTGAGATTAGCGCGTTCAAACAAACAAACTCTTAAGCTTTATAATATTAGTATAGATTGTTGCCAAGTTTCATCATAATCCGTCCAGTAGTTTTTGCGTGAGAGCGATAAACATTCAGACATAAGGTCGGTAGGGGCAAGATCGAACGCTTTTTCAATGAGATGAGCAGTGTTGTGTTTGAAGACGTGTAGAACCGTACATATAAGCGTATTCTAAAATGTTTTTTGTCATGAGTAAAGAGCAAAGAATATATTTTTGTATCATATTAATACCTTCCTATTAAATCTATTCGAAAGCAGAAAAAAAAATAAGTTAAATGTTGTTATTACGAAAATATGTCTAGGGGAAAGACAAAAAGGTGATGGGGAAAGACCGAAATAGTTTCTAAAATCGTTCAAATGAATATCTGACGCTGTTGATGCTCACTAGTCTTTATTTTGAAGTGCCTAGAATACTCGGAACTACCAGTAGTGTCAAAATGCCTTGGCATAACAAAGATAAAACGAATTATTTGTTTTGTATATTTCAATCTTACCCCAC
>NWSH02000507.1:169130-181833 GCA_002382865.2 Heliothis virescens | reverse complement strand
TTTTGAGTCGCTCTATGTAAAATCTGCGTGCAGCGTCGCGTCTCGGTGTGAATTGACGCTAATGTGCCGCAACTATAATATGTCCTGCGCAGCTGGCTGATCTCCTTGTACGAGAACAGCCGCCGTGGCCGACAATCGGCTAGGACGCCATTGTTATTAATATGATATTTTTTATTTGATTCAGATTCGAGGATACTATGGCCTGTGTTTACATGGGGGTCTTCAAAACTGCTGACGAAATTATTGGAAAACCTATCGTCGTACTAGAAAGTAAGTATCCGGCATATTGAAATACGGCTAGGCTTTATCAAAAATAGCGCCGTTTCATCATGCGGCGGCTTGAAGATTAGCCGGATTGACTACAGTTAAATAAAAAACTGACGGAATGTATGTGACGTTATTCAAGACGGCTAGCCAAATACGAAGTGGCTAAACGTGACCCGCCATATTGAAGAACGTATCGCAATGAGAATTCGGGTAATTTTTGAACCGCCGTATTTCAAAACGGCTCTTTTTGATAAAGGCTAGCCGTAATGTAATACGGTTGATTATACAATCTAGGTGCTGTTAAAAAAATATGTAAACACAGTGAGAACGTTATTTTTAGGGTTCCATACCTATAGGGTAAAACGGGACCCTGTCACTTAGACTTCACTGTCCGTTCGACAAACCCTGCGATAAACGTGATTATTGTACGGAATCCTTTGTGCGAGAAACTGACTCGCACTTGGCTGGTTTATAAGTTATTGATTCTATTTTTTTAATTTATTTTTACAGATAGCTGTAAGTATTAAATACTAGCTGTAACCCGTGGTTTCATCCGCGTTTGGGGCAACTTTTTTATCATATACTAGCTTCCGCCGGCGGTTTCACCCGCTTTCCCGTGGGAACTACTGGGCGCACACGGATAAAAAGTAGCCTATAGCCTTCCTCGANCTGTAACCCGTGGTTTCATCCGCGTTTGGGGCAACTTTTTTATCATATACTAGCTTCCGCCGGCGGTTTCACCCGCTTTCCCGTGGGAACTACTGGGCGCACACGGATAAAAAGTAGCCTATAGCCTTCCTCGAAAATAGGCTATCTAAAACTGAAAGAATTTTTCAAATCGGACCAGTAGTTCCTGAGATTAGCGCGTTCAAACAAACAAACTCTTCAGCTTTATAATATTTGTATAGATTCAGGTGATTCCATGACCAGAAAAAATAAGGGATTTTCAAATCGGTTCAGTAGTTTCGGAGATTTTACGGTACAAAGAAACAAACCAAAATATATTCTTTGCTAAACGTTTTTAGAAAGTCTAGGCAACTTAGGTTGTTAGTGCGAAATTTTAATTAATTTTATGTTTTCAGCTCCATGTAAGTGTTTGTTTGTACAGCGCCACCGAATCTTTTGTGCAGTTGACAGTTGCCATTTTTAGTCAGTGTGCTTACGTCATCATTTGCCATTTTGCCCAAAAACACTTTGACAACCGTCAGTCTAGTGGTATTAATAGAGGTCAGTGTGCTTACGTCATCATTTTGACAACAAGGCTTAGCTTCATTGCTGGTACATCTATATTCTGTGGTTTATCTGTCTGTTCCAGCTATCACATTAGAGAAGCCCCCTGTTTTCGCTGTCCCGCAGATAGGAACACAAGTCGAAAGGTTGGTCAAATACGAATGCGCAGGAGATTGCAAGATAGAAACGGTAATATATTATACATATTTATTATTTATTATTTAATCTAAACTAATATAAATAATAAAATTTTGTATGTAGGGGATAACCCCTGGAAGTAATGAACCAATTTTAAAAATTGTTTCACTGGTAGAAAGCTACATTATTCGTGAGTGCTATAGGCTATATTTACCACGGGACGCGAGTGAAACCGCGGGAAAACGGCTAATTATCTATAAACAAACAACCTTGATAGGACTTTTTATCAAAAAACTCAATTCAAAAATAAAATGTGGCCAAAAATTTACAAAAATCTATGTGGTTACCTAATTTTTAGGGTTCCGTAGCCGAATGGCAAAAAACGGAACCCTTATAGATTCGTCATGTCTGTCTGTCTGTCTGTCTGTCTGTCTGTCCGTATGTCACAGCCAGTTTATTCCGAAACTATTAAGACTACACCATTCAAACTCGGTAGGTAGATGTATTATGTTAACCGCTTCACGATTTTTATACAAAAATAAAAAAATAATAATATTAGAAGGGGGCTCCCCATACATGGAACTGAAACAAAAAAAAATTTTTTTCGTCTAACCTACACTTGTGGGGTGTCTATAGATAGGTCTTTAAAAATGAGATTGAGGTTTCTAAAACCATTTTTTCTCAAAGTCAATCATTTCAGAGTAAGACACTTTCAAAGTGCTAAAATGTGTGTCCCCCCCCCTGTAATTTCTAAACTACCAAAGTGAAAAATCTAAAAAAAATATATGTTATAGATCTTAATAAAAACTATCAACCAAAATTGGTTTGAACGAAATACAGTCAGTAGTTTTTGAGTTATAGCACTTTTTCAGTAACCGCAAACTATAACTTTGTTATTCATATATTTGTATGAAAAACAAAGTAATTTTTTGTAGGTACGTTTATTTTTCATAGATAATGGAACGGAACCCTTCGCGTGCGAGTCCGACTCGCACTTGGCCGGTTTTTTCCCGCTGTGGGTGACAGCGTGAGAGAGTGTCAGACTTTTGCTGACTAAAATCCACCGTGTTCCTTCTCGAGCCCTCTGTGTACCCGGGCTGCGACTCTTTCGAACAATCCCGCAGCCCCGGCAGGCTCTGGCCCTAGTGAACTCCGCTGGGGTTCCCTACCTGAAGTTGATTTTATTTTATAGGTGTCAGTGAACGGAGTGCCTCTGCCGCAGCAGCAGACTCGAAGATCTAATACTGGATCAATAGCTTTTTATGAAGTAAGTTCCGCCGAATCGGTGCGTTGTCACTGATTCTCGGTGGCCGATTTTTTTGACTGCCTCGTTAGTCTAGTGGTCGCATAGAGCGACTGCCGATCACAGATTTCGGGTTCGATTCCCGGGCAAGAAATCGCTTTGTGGGTTTTAGAAACTTTCACAAAGCAGCCTGGAGTTTGGAAGTTGGCGGTGTTACACCCCCGTGCCTGGGAGGGCACGTAAAGCCGGCGTCCTCGAATGCTACTCAGTAGCAGTCGCATATAAAAAAAATCCACGTCAGAAGCCGTCAGGCGGATTTGAGAAAACTCTGACACTAGGGCTTGTTGGGTGATTAAAAACCTGCAGCTCACTCGATAAGAAGAAGAAGGTGGCCGATTAGTATACTACGCGACTCTGCACGACGGACGCGGATTGGCTATGTCGCCGAACGTAAGAGCGTATTAGATTGAAGCGCCGCGTAGCGTATTATCGGCTTGGTAAGAACGCATACTGCAGACTGAGTCCACGTTCAGGGTGCGGTTCCATTGAGAAGGAGCGGAGCAGAGCGGAGAAGAGCTGTGCCGCGATTCACCAATCACATGGCTTGAAAGAGAAGAGATGTGGATTCCAAGCCATGTGATTGGTGAATCGCGGCACAGCTCTTCTCCGCTCTGCTTCGCTCCTTCTCAATGGAACTGCACTCACACACTGGGGCAGATAGTGAGCATACTGACAGTCGGCGGCGGACAATACGCTTGGCGTGAACGATGCCTTCACTTGTAAGTTTCTTACGTGAGTTGTAAGGCGTTTTTTGAAATTGTTTTTTATTTAATTAACCATTGAAATTAACTTATTTTTATTCGTATTTTAGATAACCAGCGGGTCTTACTCGCGATGAAATCGTATAGGTTTACGATACCTCTTTTCTCCCGACGTTTCGGCCGAATTGCACCGACCGTGGTCACGGGTTGACTGATGACAGTTAGCTAGCGACGTCTCCGTGAAGTGCAGGGTTTCTCTACTACCCTCACTTGGTCGTCACAATTTTCACTTTTTGAGCTCGTACTGTCTTCTACCCTACACACTACACTGACAACATCTTTTCGCCGGTTTTGTGTATATTTTTGCGACGATGACACTTGCTGATGACAGGGTTCCACGATGTTGATAAGTTTTTCTTTACAATTTCATCGCGAGTAAGACCCGCTGGTTATCTAAAATACGTGTACAAGTCGCGAAAGTTTAAAAACATTCTTTTTGTTCGTATTTTAGATNACACATATTTTAGATAATCAGACGGGTCTTACTCGCGATGAAATTGTAAAGGTTTTACGATACCTCTTTTCTCCCGACGTTTCGGCCGAATTGCATCGACCGTGGTCACGGGTTGACTGATGACAGCTAGCTAGCGACGTCTCCGTGAAGTGCAGGGTTTCTCTACTACCCTCACTTGGTCGTCACAATTTTCACTTTTTGAGCTCGTACTGTCTTCTACCCTACACACTACACTGACAACATCTTTTCGCCGGTTTTGTGTATATTTTTGCGACGATGACACTTGCTGATGACAGGGTTCCACGATGTTGATAAGTTTTTCTTTACAATTTCATCGCGAGTAAGACCCGCTGGTTATCTAAAATACGTGTACAAGTCGCGAAAGTTTAAAAACATTCTTTTTGTTCGTATTTTAGATGACGGAGGGCGGTCTTGCAGTGAGGATCACTGAGTTCACGACTCCCTTCCTCGGAGTATACCAAGGAATGTTTTCCTTTGAAGGAGAAAATATTACAAAGAATTTGATGGAAATCGGGTAAATCTATACTAATATTATAAAGCTGAAGAGTTATGTTTGTTTGAACGCGCTAATCTCAGGAACTACTGGTCCGATTTGAAAAATTCTTTCAGTGTTAGATAGCCCATTTATCGAGGAAGGCTATAGGCTACTTTTTATCCGGGTGCGCGCAGAAGTTCCCACGGAAAAGCGGGTGAAACCGCTGGTGGAAGCTGGTATGTTATACTCACTGCCAGTTTCAAAGGTTCTGGATAGAGTTCTGATAGCTATCTGATAGATCTTGCCTTATCTGGAAGCAGTGAAACTGCCCGTCACTATAGTAGTAAGTAACAAGACTGCCTCGTTGGTCTAGTGGTCGCATAGCCGACTGCTGTGCACGAGGTCTCGGGTAAGCGATTCCCGGGACGGGCCGAAATCACTCTGTGGATTTTAGAAACTTTCACAAAGCAGCCCGGAGTTGGAAGTTGGTGATTGATTCACCCGTGCATCGGAGAGCACGTTAATGTCGGTCCTGCTTGTGATCTCTCTCCGGTCGTGTCGGATGGCCCCCCCATCGNAGCCGACTGCTGATCACGAGGTCTCGGGTTCGATTCCCGGGACGGGCCGAAATCGCTTTGTGGGTTTTAGAAACTTTCACAAAGCAGCCCGGAGTTGGAAGTTGGTGATTGATACACCCGTGCATCGGAGAGCACGTTAATGTCGGTCCTGCGTCTGATCTCTCTCCGGTCGTGTCGGATTGCCGTCCCATCGGGTCATGAGAGTGAGGGAATAGGGAGTGCACTTGTGTCTGCGCAAATGCTTGTGCACTATAATATGTCCTGCGCAGCTGGCTGATCTCCTTATATGAGAACAGCCGCCGTGGCCGACAATCGGCTAGGATGCCATCATCGTCATCATCATCATGTATATTCTAAGGTGGATACGTATATGTGTTTTTTTTTCGTTTACAGGTACCCATCTCCGGGTAGTGCACCCGCAGCCGACGCGCCTGCATCGGGTAATTTCATTTTTAATCTTCTATACATAGTATAAAACCGGCCAAGTGCGAGTTGGACTCGCGCACGAAGGGTTCCGTAGCATTATCTATGAAAAAAGTACAATAGGAATGGTCAAGTGTGAGTTACTTAAGTTGCACATTATTTCTAATAGATGGCGCTACTAGTATACAATTTTGCAATTAATTAATATAAATCAAAAGCCTTAATAATTTTTTTTTTGTTTTTTTTTTTGCATTTGTTGTTATAGCGGCAACGGATATACATCATTTGTGAAAATTTCAGCATTCTAGCTATCACGGTTAATGAGATACAGCCTGGAGACAAATAATTATTATTATTTAAAAAATACTTATTAAGGCTGATGATTTATATTTATTAATTGTATACTAGTAGCGCCATCTATTAGAAATAATGTACAATTTAAGTAACTCGCACTTGACCATTCCTATTCCTATACAATCCAGTGCCTTATTTAATTCATACTTTAAGGGACACCATGTTCATATAGATTATGTCTTTATTACAGAAGCGGCTGCTGCTGCTGGTAAGTATAGGAACATGTAAATATACAAAAAATCATGAACACCCACCCTATTTCAACTACACTCAGCACTGAACACTATAGTATAGTTAGAATCTCGCTGCAGACTCGGTCATAAATCATAATCGGAATAGGGATGTGCGCTATAGTAGCGCGCGCGCAAGGCCATTATCGATAACGGAATCATTAAGGTTATCGCGTAAACATACTGCATTCATTAAGTATGCAGGATAACTATAATTTTTATTTTTATTTTTTTTTATTTATTTATTTATTTGCCTCGGGCATCTAAGGCCCATAGAAAACACTATACATAAATATTATAACATTAAATTATATTTTAATACATATTTTATATAAAAACAACTTAAAAACTAATGCACACGAAGTGTCGGCGTCGTGTTACGCTGCGTGGTGTCGCGTAGCCTTCCTCGGAATCTCCGGTAGACGACACCCTTCGGCCAAAACTCTTCCTTGAGGAAGGTCTCAAAGTGATGAGTTGGAACTCGCACCATGAACGACTTGAAGTTCGTGTTGTGGCGCGACTCCAACTTCTCCACCCTCAAGGTCCAGTTGGTCTTGGACCGGACATACTCCACGATCTGCTCCACCGTCGTGGTGTGATGTAGACGGGACACGTACAGCTGCGTCGTTGGTACTGCAGGACGCAGCAGGATGTTGGGTCCAGTTTGTGCGGTACCGCACTGATTCCTACAAGGTGGCCTCTTTTTTCTCCTTTCTACTTTTATGAAGCCATCCTTGTCGCACGTGTCCTTCTTTGGACAAGTCGGTGGCTGTGGTTTGCCACGGGTTTGTTTACCCCCCTTAGTCCGCTTTGTTTGGGTCATAATGGTCANTAATGTTCGATTGGTAAAATTTGACAGATTCGTATACGTTGACCTGCTGTTGTCTGTACCATCATACATTAACCCCCCTTTTTGGGTTAAGTTCCTTCAGGAAGGGAGAAAGAAGGCAGAAGCTAGTTCTTAAATAATTAAAGGAAATAAAGTCAACTTATCCAGATTCCAAATGGTGTGTGTATGTCCTAACTAGCCGTTTTCCCGCGGTTTCACTCGCATCCCGTGGGAATTACTGCCTGTACCCGGATAAAATATAGCCTATGTCACTCGTGGATAATGTAGCTTTCGAATGGTGAAAGAATTTTTAAAATCGGTCCAGTAGTTTTTGAGCCTATTCATTACAACCAAACAAACAAACAAAGTTTTCCTCTTTATAATATTAGTATAGATAACGATTCCTGTCTATACTAATATTATAAAGCTGAAGAGTTTGTTTGTGCGCGCGAATCTCAGGAGCTACTGGTCCGATTTGAAAAATTATTTCAGTGTTAGATAGCCCATTTATCGAGGAAGGCTATAGGCTATATTTTATTTATCCGGATGCGCTGAGTAGTTCCGACAGGACGCGGGTGAAACCACTGGCAGAAGCTAGTCTTTAAATAATTTGGTATTGTGTTTTTGTTTTCTTAGGTGCCGAAACAACAGCAGCCGCAGAAGGTAAGCACTTATCTAGAAGAAACCGTTTACTGGCACAAGCTTGCTGCTGTCCCCAGTCATACTCATTCGCGACACAGGGACTTCTGAAGCAGTCCCTGTGACACCTATTACTGAATGAGTATTCGGAAGACGGCAAAAAAATCACACTTTATTTTTTAACCGACTTCAACAAAAAGGAGGAGCCGGATATATATACAATATGTTATGATTACCCCGTCAGACTCATAAGGGTAATTTAGGTTAGGCAATCACGACACCAAATAAAATACAAAACTTTAAAGATTCATCATAGCAACCAAAATAATGAATTTTGAAAAACCTATTTTTTGCCTCAAATGTGCTACATTTTCCCCCAAACCAGGCAAATTTTAAAAAAGCGACAACACCGATTTCTGTGGTATTTGATTTATTAGTGTGGTGGTTATTGTGTTTTTAACTTTGAGGATATGCCGACAGCCCGCACCGCNATTTCTGTGGTATTTGATTTATTAGTGTGGCGGCTATTGTGTTTTTAACTTTGAGGATATGCCGACAGCCCGCACCGCGCGCTGGCGGCTCTTATCAAAGGCGCACCGCGCGTCTCAAAGGCGCGCCGCCGCCCGCGGCACGTGTATCATAAATCAGTAGCCAATTTACTAGAGACGCACTTTTTTGCGATTTATCGATTTTATTATCGACATGTATCATAATTGTGTTGAATGGTGACTTGAATAATTTACATGTAATAGAGTAATAACACATAATAACGAACTGGGCTTATGATACGAAGTTGTTGAAATTAATACATTCCCGGCAAAAATAAACTTTTGCAAAAAGTGTAAAACACGAATTACCATCACAAGGCAGACGAACATTATTAATTTAACAATGCAATGCACTGTTAAATTAATATCAATTTGACAATCACACCTTTGACACAAAATATTTTTGAGTTCAATCGATATCGACATTTAGAAATTTAAATAATATTTAAAGAGGTACATCTCTAATCTCTAGTCAAAGGCACCGCCGACTATTGTATTTTAAATTTATTTGGGTTCATGACCTTACGAAGTCATTACCCGGAAGACGATGACCCTTGAACCGTATTGCCATATGATTTTCGTCATTTTATGAAATATTATTACGTTTTTTTGAGGGGTAATTCTTTTTTACTCGTATGCAGCTGAGAAATTTTTTATGGATACTCATGTAGGTACCTAATAATTCCTTCACTGGTCAGACGGGGTTTTTAGAACAGCCTGTATAGATTATATTTAAGAAGAACGACCTCCTAGATAGGAACCCCTCCCAAGCTGGGGGAATTTACGTATACCTACTTACCGCACTGGGCTTGCGTGTTGGTTTGGTCCGGTTGGGATGTTTAAAGCCGGCTCTATACTCGCGGCGCGAACGGCCGCGAAACCTCGCGACAACTGCGAATCACGAGTGTGGATGATGTTCACGCGTTCGCACTTCGCGCCGTTCCCCGATCAGTGTCGGTTTTTTGGTCCGCGAGAAAGGGTTTGCGGCGCGCGAACGTGAACGCATCTACACTCGCATTTTTCCGCAGTAGCGGACAGGACATCGAAAGGTGGTAGTGGTGGAGTCACGACCAAGACTGTGAATATTTGCGAGTGTGGAGGGACACAGTTCACGCGTGGATCGCGGCATTCATTCACGGCGTGAAATAGCGGCGCGACTTCACGCGCGAGTGTAGAGCCGGCTTAAGGTTCGGAGTTGCTCGAGAATCGCAAATCACTTTATCGAATCTCGTTATTGAGAAGGAGGTGGTAAGCGTTAAAGTTATCTGTGACGGCAAGCTCGCGTGGGACCGCCGGTATCCCGCAGCGCCGGAGTGGTCACAGAATTCAAGTTTTTCACATATGAGACATTCCTCATAATGCCCTGTCATTATGAAAAACTGCCCAATTCCTGGTTTCACATCTGTCGGTCATGTGATACCTTTCGCGAGTTTATATATTTCTTTCGGCCGTTCTTCTTTAGGCAACTTATCGAGGTTCCAAATGGTGTGTGTATGTCCTAATATCATTCTTATTCTTAAAATAATTTGGTATTGTGTTTTTGTTTTCTTAGGTGACGCAACTGCTACAGAAGGTAAGCACTTATCTAGAAAAAACCGTTTACTGGCACAACCTTCGTAACGAAATGACTCTTTATTTTTTATATTTAAGAAAAACGTCGATAGGTTCCTCTCCCAAGCTGGCGGTATTTGCCCATACTCACCGCAATGGGCAGTAGGCATGCGTGTTGATGAGCGCAGTTTGGGCTGTTTTAGGTTCGGAGTTACTCGAGAATCGCAAATCTCTTTATCGAATCTCTTTATTAAGGGGCCAGTGGTAAGCGTGAAAGTTATCTGGGCCGACAAGCTCGCCGTAGATGCAGAAACTTGGCTCTACATGAGATCCGATATCTTTTTCACAGGGCAAACCTTATGTGGTCGTCTTGGCTACATTTTACTTGAAATGTTTTTGGTGTGGCTTACAATTTTATTTAAATACATAAATGCTAAAATAATACAAACTAAAATAAAAACGTATATAAAAGGAAAANAAAACAAACCTGATTTTTAATACCTTTATTAAAAATATAAGATTCGTGCAATCTAAGTGGCTGACACATATCAAAATCTACGTCTAAATATATTTACAAACTTAAAACTACTCTTAGATACTAAAATAATACAAACTAAAAAACGTATATAAAAGGACATTAGTGATGTTAGGCGTCGAAGTATTCCTCCACATCACTGTCCTCCGGAAACGTGCCCAGAAGACTGGCTGCATTGCCACGTTGTATGGCGCTTTTGGGGGCGTTGTCCTTTGTAAATTATGACGTGAAAAAGTGCTAATCTAATTAGCCTACTTTCAATAGGTACAATTAAGCGTGAAAGGCGTTATTTCAATTCATTATATTTAACTCCAAACCAATCTTGAACGTTATAATTTTTTGTTTTATTTCAAACTGGAAATTTAAAAGAGCGTCAATTAAGTTCTTTCTTAGGCTATCGCAAACTGAGTATAGGTAGTTATGCTTACTTCTTTAACAAAGCAACGCTGGGGACGCCGCGCCGTTCTTCTTTAGGCAACTTATAGAGATTCCAAATTTTAATGGTGTGTGTATGTCATTATATCATTCTTATTCTTTCTTAGCAGCCCGGAGTTGGAAGTTGGTGATTGATACACCCGTGCATCGGAGAGCACGTTAATGTCGGTCCTGCGCCTGATCTCTCACCGGTCGTGTCGAATTGCCGTCCCATCGGGTTATGAGAGAGAGGGAATAGGGAGTGCACCTGTGTCTGCGCAAATGCTTGTGCACTATAATATGTCCTGCGCAGCTGGCTGATCTCCTTATATGAGAACAGCCGCCGTGGCCGATAATCGGCTAGGACGCCATCATCGCAAACGGAGTATAGGTAGTTATGCTTACTTCTTTAACAAAGCAACGCTGGGGACGCCGCGCCGTTCTTCTTTAGACAACTTATAGAGATTCTAAATTTTAATGGTGTGTGTATGTCATTATATCATTCTTATTCTTAATAATTTGGTATTTTGTTTTTGTTTTCTTAGTTGACCCAGCTGCTGCTGCAGCAGGTAAGCACTTATCTAGAAAAAACCGTTTACTGGCACAAGCTTGCTGCTGTCTCCAGTAATACTCATTCGCGACACAGGGACTTCTGAAGCAGTCCCTGTTCAGAAGGCGGCAAAAACATCACACTTTATTTTTTATATTTAAGAAGAACGTCCTGCTGGATAGGAGCCTCTCCCAAGCTGGGGGTATTTGCCCATACTCATCACACTGTGCATGCGTATCGATGAGTGCAGTGTGGGATGTTTTAGGTTCGAAGTTGCTCGAGAATCGCAAATCTCTTTATCGAAGCTTTATATTGAGGACCAGGTGGTATAAGTTAAAGTTATCTGTGACGACAAGCTCGCGTGGGACCGCCGGTATCCCGCAGCGCCGGAGTGGTCACAGAATTCAAGTTTTTCACATATGAGATTCCTCATAATGCCCTGTCATTATTAAAAAATGCCCAATTCCTGGTTTCACATCTGTCGGTCATGTGATACCTGTCGCGAGTTTATATATTTCTTTCGGCCGTTCTTCTATAGGCAACTTATCGAGGTTCCAAATGGTGTGTATGTCCTAATATCATTCTTATTCTTAAACTAGCTTCTGCCAGCGACTTCGTTCGCGGATCATGTCGCTTATGCCAGCGACAACGGGTCGTCATAATCAAAGATCTGAAACGTCTGTGATGTCAAATAATATTTTTGGATTTTGGCTATTTGTAGGTAATAGATACGTTAATTTTCCATAGATACTGGTACAGAATCCTTCGTGCGCGAGTTCTGAGAGTGTTATAAACATAAAAGTAGGCAAATATAATCGGAATGCTTCGAACTGCTAAGCTATCGGGAGTTACACGTATTATTGTGAGTCAACCATAAAAGATAAACATATGCTATCGTAGGAATTTTTTTATATAATTTTAAGGAGAACATTTCTGTTATACATGATTTCTGTGTACTTTTAACCATTAAAGTTGCACACGCGACGGAAGCTTAAAAACCGGCCAAGTGCGAGTCGGACTCGCACACGAAGGGTTCCGTTCCATTATCTATGAAAAATAAACGTACTTATTACCTACAATTAGCCAAAACACAAATATATGAATAACAAAGTTATAATTTGCGGTTACTGAAAAAGAGCTATATCTCAAAAACCACTAACTGTATCTTGTTCAAACCAATTTTGGTTGGTAGTTTTTATTGAGATCTATAACATATATTTTTTTCAGATTTTTCACTTTGGTAGTTTAGAAATTACAGGGGGGGGGACACACATTTTGGCACTTTGGGAGTGTCTTACTCTAAAATGATTGACTTTAGGAAAAAATGGTTTTAGAAACCTCAGTACCATTTTTTAAGACCTATCCATAGACACCCCACAAGTATAGGTTAGACGAAAAAAAAA
>NWSH02000507.1:156682-167692 GCA_002382865.2 Heliothis virescens | reverse complement strand
ATTTTGTTTCAGTTCCATGTATGGGGAGCTCCCCCTAATATTATTTTTTTTTTATTTTTGTACGAAAATCGTAAAGCGGTTAATATAATACATCTACCTACCAAGTTTTAACTGTGTAGTCCTAATAGTTTCGGAATAAAGTGGCTGTGACATACGGACGGACGGACAGACAGACAGACAGACAGACAGACAGACAGACAGACAGACAGACAGACAGACAGACAGACATGACGAATCTATAAGGGTTCCGTTTTTTGCCATTCGGCTACGGAACCCTAAAATGGAGTAACTTCTCCCGTTTTCCCAACATTTCCCTATACTGCTCCGCTTCTATCAATTATAGCGTGATGAAAAGTATACTATAACCTGCTCAGGAGTATAAATAATAATTGTACCAAGTTTCGTTAAAATCCGTCAAGTAGTTTTTGTTTCTATAACGGTTATACAGACAGACAGACAAAAATTCTACTGATTGCATTTTTGGCATCAGTATCGATCCCTAATCACCCCCTAATAGTTATTTTGGAAATATATTTCATGTACAGAATTGACCTCTCTACAGATTTATTATAGACGCGACTCCGTCCGCGCGGATGTCGGTCTTTCGCGTGGATGGTTTATTTCTCCATTTTGAGTAACTCTGACAATGACATCTTACAAATATCTATTGGACCCAAATACGGCTAGGCCTATAATAATTAAGGAGATCCCTCTATTGAGCCACTGTTGTTGAGCTCGCGTTCTGTAGTAAGTTTTTTTTTCATAGTAATTCCGACCTTGATAAGTAGCATGTAGCAGTAAATTACTGACAGTGACGAAAAGTTTGCAAAAATAAAAAGTGATCGTGACAATGCGACAGAAAGTTAATTGAGAGCTTCAGCATACACAACATTGTTAGTGTGCTCGTCCGGAATATGAACATGAAGATTTCTTGGACTGCTCACACGGGAAAGAGCTACGTAAAGTTGCCCGTGTGAAAAACAACTTGCGGTAAGATCTACGCCAGCAACTCCTAGGGTCTGACCTTGAGCCTTATTTATTGTCATGGCGTAACACAAAGCTACAGGAAACTGTATTCTCTTAAATTGAAATGGAAATTGTTGGGAATCAATGGTATTCGAGGGATTAAAACACTTTCCCCGGCACCACAACCGGTTAAAATTTCAGCTTCAATTACGTTAGGTTGTAAATTAACGACCTTCAATCGAGTGCCGTTACAAAGTTTCGGAGGACTTAAATTACGAAGAAGAATAATAGGAACGCCGATTTTTAACTTAATTATATGTGAAGGAAGTCCAGAAACATTTAACGATTTTAAAAATTCTATGGGGTAATTAGTGGACTCTTCTTGATCCATCATTCTGTTAATAGAGATATACTCTCGACTTTCTCCTTGAATATGTGACAGTATTTCATTATTTATTGCAGATGCTTGGTCATTCCGAGGAGTTAGAATGGACCTTTTGCATAACCAAGTATTGTGCTGATGCGTAACGCTGCTTAAGTCTCCGTAAACCGCAAATATTAGCTCTTGCAGGGACGAAACAGTACAACTAGAGAATGCAATCCCGGGATCCCGAAAACCGGGATCCCGGGATCCCGGCTTTTTTCCAGTCCCGAAAATTTCGGGATTAGTTTTGTCCAATACCGGGATTTTCGGGATTGAAGAAAATCCTAAAAGATTCATATTCCTATATGTTTTTAAACATTACCTAATGTATATTTCTTTGTACACAATCGCAATCTTACTGTCAACGGCACCAAACAGGGCTACAATCTAGATCGTGTCTATAACTTTTTGATGACGATTGCCGTAGAGCCTGAAAGAGCATTTTCTGCTGCGGCCTATATATTTAATAAATTAAGAACACTGCTTGGCGACGAAACTTTAGACCTATTGTTGTGTTTAAGGTCGTATTTGCGTAATAAGTAGTACTCAAAATTGACTGAAAAAGTGTGCTATATAATAATAACTCAAAGTTCCTAATTGTTTTCTTAAGAAGATTTATATGTTTAACTAGCTTCTGCCAGCCACTTCGTACGCGGGCATTGACGCTTATGCCAGCGACAATGGGTCGTCATAATCAAAGATCTGAAAAAGTCTGATGTCAAATTCTAATAGGACAGAGAGTAACTTCTCCCGTTTTCCCAACATTTTCCTTCACTGCTGTGCTCCTATTGACTGTAGCGTCATGAAACTATAACCAGCTCAGGACTATAAATAATAATTGTACTAAGTTTCGTTAAAATCCGTCGATTAGTTTTTGTTTCTTTAACGGTTATACAAACCGACAGACGGACAAAAAATTAAATATAAATTACAAATTATATAGACAGACAGACAGACAGACAGACAGACATGACGAATCTATAAGGGTTCCGTTTTTTGCCATTCGGCTACGGAACCCTAAAAATGGAGTAACTTCTCCCGTTTTCCCAACATTTCCCTATACTGCTCCGCTTCTATCAATTATAGCGTGATGAAAAGTATACTATAACCTGCTCAGGAGTATAAATAATAATTGTACCAAGTTTCGTTAAAATCTGTCCAGTAGTTTTTGTTTCTATAACGGTTATACAGACAGACAGACAAAAATTCTACTGATTGCATTTTTGGCATCAGTATCGATCCCTAATCACCCCCTAATAGTTATTTTGGAAATATATTTCATGTACAGAATTGACCTCTCTACAGATTTATTATAGACGCGACTCCGTCCGCGCGGATGTCGGTCTTCGCGTGGATGGTTTATTTCTCCATTTTGAGTAACTCTGACAATGACATCTTACAAATATCTATTGGACCCAAATACGGCTAGGCCTATAATAATTAAGGAGATCCCTCTATTGAGCCACTGTTGTTGAGCTCGCGTTCTGTAGTAAGTATTTTTTTCATAGTAATTCCGACCTTGATAAGTAGCATGTAGCAGTAAATTACTGACAGTGACGAAAAGTTTGCAAAAATAAAAAGTGATCGTGACAATGCGACAGAAAGTTAATTGAGAGCTTCAGCATACACAACATTGTTAGTGTGCTCGTCCGGAATATGAACATGAAGATTTCTTGGACTGCTCACACGGGAAAGAGCTACGTAAAGTTGCCCGTGTGAAAAACAACTTGCGGTAAGATCTACGCCAGCAACTCCTAGGGTCTGACCTTGAGCCTTATTTATTGTCATGGCGTAACACAAAGCTACAGGAAACTGTATTCTCTTAAATTGAAATGGAAAATTGTTGGGAATCAATGGTATTCGAGGGATTAAAACACTTTCCCCGGCACCACAACCGGTTAAAATTTCAGCTTCAATTACGTTAGGTTGTAAATTAACGACCTTCAATCGAGTGCCGTTACAAAGTTTCGGAGGACTTAAATTACGAAGAAGAATAATAGGAACGCCGATTTTTAACTTAATTATATGTGAAGGAAGTCCAGAAACATTTAACGAATTTAAAAATTCTATGGGGTAATTAGTGGACTCTTCTTGATCCATCATTCTGTTAATAGAGATATACTCTCGACTTTCTCCTTGAATATGTGACAGTATTTCATTATTTATTGCAGATGCTTGGTCATTCCGAGGAGTTAGAATGGACCTTTTGCATAACCAAGTATTGTGCTGATGCGTAACGCTGCTTAAGTCTCCGTAAACCGCAAATATTAGCTCTTGCAGGGACGAAACAGTACAACTAGAGAATGCAATCCCGGGATCCCGAAAACCGGGATCCCGGGATCCCGGCCTTTTTCCAGTCCCGAAAATTTCGGGATTAGTTTTGTCCAATACCGGGATTTTCGGGATTGAAGAAAATCCTAAAAGATTCATATTCCTATATGTTTTTAAACATTACCTAATGTATATTTCTTTGTACACAATCGCAATCTTACTGTCAACGCACCAACAGGGCTACAATCTAGATCGTGTCTATAACTTTTTGATGACGATTGCCGTAGAGCCTGAAAGAGCATTTTCTGCTGCGGCCTATATATTTAATAAATTAAGAACACTGCTTGGCGACGAAACTTTAGACCTATTGTTGTGTTTAAGGTCGTATTTGCGTAATAAGTAGTACTCAAAATTGACTGAAAAAGTGTGCTATATAATAATAACTCAAAGTTCCTAATTGTTTTCTTAAGAAGATTTATATGTTTAACTAGCTTCTGCCAGCCACTTCGTACGCGGGCATTGACGCTTATGCCAGCGACAATGGGTCGTCATAATCAAAGATCTGAAAAAGTCTGATGTCAAATTCTAATAGGACAGAGAGTAACTTCTCCCGTTTTCCCAACATTTTCCTTCACTGCTGTGCTCCTATTGACTGTAGCGTCATGAAAACTATAACCAGCTCAGGACTATAAATAATAATTGTACTAAGTTTCGTTAAAATCCGTCGATTAGTTTTTGTTTCTTTAACGGTTATACAAACCGACAGACGGACAAAAAATTAAATATAAATTACAATTAATATATTTTGAAGTTTTTACTTCAAATTGTCAATCCCGAAACTATCCCGGGATCCCGGGCTTGTCTTTATTCAGTCCCGCAATCCCGGGATCGGAAAAAAGGGCCGGGATTGCATTCCCTAAGTACAACACAACTCATCATTTAAAGCTACTTTTCCTTCATCATTTGGATAAGTTCCCTCGCCTATTTTTAATAATAAATTTGAAAATTGTTGTGCATGTGGGTCATCTCCGAGTCTCACCCGCATATTTGTTGTTAAATGCATGGATATAATATGTTGCCATAGACTCGACCTTTTAAGGCAAGCTCTGACTTCATCAGCTCGTGTTCCTCGTGGTATCACCGGTAGAATTTGTCTGAAGTCGCCACAAAAAAGAACAGTTATACCACCCATGGGTTGGTCTATGTGCCTGATGTCCCTCAGAGTCCTGTCCACTGCCTCTATGGCTTTTTTGTGAGCCATAGTGCACTCGTCCCAGATGATTAAACTACACTCCCGGATAACCTGCGCTTTGTCACTGTTTCTAGTAATACCACATACTGGATTTTCCGTGCGGTCAAGGTCTATTGGTATTTTGAACATTGTATGCGCTGTTTTGCCTCCTGGTAACAAAGTCGCTGCTATACCCGAGGAAGCAACTGCAAGTGCAATTTTGTTTTGATTCCTTAAGTGGGCTAATATTAATTTAGTGAGAAACGTCTTCCCAGTTCCACCAGGTGCATCGAGAAATAAAATTTGTCCCAAAGTATTGTTTACACTATAGCAGACACGGTCAAATACCTGTTTTTGTTCAGGTGTCATACTTGGTACTCCGTTTCTTAAAGTTTCCAATAGTTCTGCAGCATTATAATTAAGTTCTGCAGCGTATTCTCTGTTAATTCGTTCGTTAGCTATAGTAGGAGTAGGCAAACCATATTCTGATAGAGTTTTACCTCCGACAGCTATTAATTCATTTTGAATAGCTAACAAACACTGATTTATAGCTAAATCACGGCAATTGTCATTTATTTCAGTATCTTGATCACGTGAGATGTTCCTGAAAAAGTCCTCAGAGAGTTGCTCCTTATATTTTTCCCATAACTGCGCAGCGTCAGACAAAGCACAAAAAGTCAACAAAACAACAAATAGATTTCGCAAACGACGTGGATTATTACTGACGCATGATTCTGCTAAAGCATCATCCCAATGGTGATCATTTTCGAGTAAGTGTCGAGCTTGGCAAGCTGCTTGGTAAGAAGGATATAAAATATCGTCAACTTTTCGTAAGTCAGTAAATGATGTTGGTCCACGCACTGTATGTAATAATAGGCGCAAATAAAAACATTCAAAATTGTTTGGATGTACAGTGTAAACTCTTCCTATTACATGTTCCTTGTAAACTCCAGGTGCGCCATCTACTGGGGAGCCTCGTCGACGACGGTTAAATACTCCACGTTGTTTATCGTATGTGTAATATGCGGGAATCTCATCATAGAGTAAAGTTTTGGCAAAGCTATCAGTGCCACACAATTCAAAAAATGCTATAAGAGTTGTGCGTCTTGGATTTACTAAACGCTCGGCTACATTTTCTGGATTGAAATATATACTTTGACTTCCCTCTGCGTGAATATCGAGATGCATTACAGGTGGATGTCGCTCGTGTATTGGAAAACTTAAGATTCGCCACACTGCTTCTGACGAACTAATGTACCGTCCCGATTGATATTTAGCTACCTCATCGCGTTCGTTATTTCTTAGTGCAAATGACGCTTGGTCACTACCTTTGTTAATATATTTACATATGTACTTAATAGATTCAATACTATTGCACATTTCAACATTTATATGTGCTCCGAAAGCTCTAGACAATACTGGAGAATATGGCACGACCCACCTGTTATCTAAAGTGATTTGTTGGCCAAGAACTCTTTTTTCAGCTGTAAATCCACCACTACTTGGCGAACGGCGCCGATATAAAGGATATCCCGACCTAATCATGACCTGTTATAGTTTGATCCACTAACGATTTTGGATATCGTTTAGTACAGCGACCGTTTTGCATGCAAGGAGAGTGAGAATGTAGTGCGCCACAGGGTCCATGTACCATATGAGTTTTAACGATTTCATATAATACAGGATCTACATTTGGGTCAGGAAATTCAGCACTAATTACATGATCTACATCATGAGGCCGAATTTTGTCTTTCAACCAAATTAAAATGTGAGCGTGTGGTAGCCCTCTTTTTTGCCACTCGACACTGTACATATAAGATAAATAATCACCAAAAACTTTTTCTTTTGTTAATAACTTAATCATTAATTTCAGCTTTAAATGAAAAACTCTCGAAATTATATCGTGTCGGTCGTAAGAAGCTTGTCCTTCAAGTAAATTGTTCGTTATATCCTCCCATTTAGGATTAGTAGTAAATGTAATGAATAAGTCTGGTCGACCATATTTCCTTACATAACAAAAAGCATTTTGCGTTCGCTCATGCATGTACCGCGGGCCGCCGGTAAAAGAAGATGGTAAGATAACCAAACGGCCCAAATTATCGGGATTGTCATCCTGTTGTATAGCGTCGCGTAGATGTACATATTCATCAACTCTCAACTGTCTCTGATTTGTACGTATATATACCAGTCGTTCAGTTTCGATTTTAGCATACATATCAACTATGAATTGATTAAACAAACCTCGGAAACGTTGCAAATATAATAGTTGATCACGTCTAATCTGCAAATGATAGCAATAGAATTGCAGAGAAGAAACTTTTTTTCTGTAATTTAAGGTACCTGTAACCGGGTTACTTTGGTACACTGCAAAATTATAGCCATCCTCTCCTCGACAGTAAATTAAAGGGTACTGCAAACTATCATATGCTCTGTGAGTTTCATAAATACGCTGCAGACGGTTGTCTCTAGTACGAATCACGATATCTCGTCTATCACATTCTTGGTCAACTAATACTACTGCAACTTCATTAGTCGTAGGCGCATTGTAGCGCCTGGGGTGTTCTTGACTTGGACGTCTATCGGCATTGATTACAACATTATAATTATCACATTGCCCTTGAGGAATAGATTCCAATGCTGACTTAAAACTATGCACATATGTATTGACCTGATGTAACATATGCTGAAGTGCCAAAATTAATTCTGCATTAAGATGTGGGAAATTTGTATTTCGTACAGCTAACTGTTCGTTATAATCAGATAAAAAGTAAATTTGTAAGAATTTCGGTTGATTTTCTGGCAACAGTGATCCAATTAGATGGTAGACTTGACCTTGAATTTTGAATGTAGGCATGAATGGGCCTTCGGATATTTGTTGAGCGCCAAAAGAAGTCATTTGAAATGCACTATTAAAAGCCCGAATATTATCCAAAAAATGTTTGGAATGGGTATGTTCTCCTAAGAGCAATGATTTCAAAGGCTCCGGTGGATCTTCAAATAGCGGTAAATTCACTTTTCCACCAGAACAACAAAATCCAGCAGACTCATGTCTCCATTTCAAGGAATTACAATGAGAACAAACTATATTCATCTCACCTAACTCTGCAAAAGATTCATAATTTATTCTAACGTAATAAGCAAATCCACTTTTGCTTTTATTTATCCATGGCAACAAATCTAAAGATTCAGCTTCGTCATGATCTGATGAAATTAAAACTCTATCAATATTATGACGAAATCTATCTCCACTGAGTCGAACTTCACATTGCTCATTTGTTTCTAATGACCGAATATCATTTATTCTTTGTCTTTCGTTTGACAAATTATCTATATTATTTTGAACTCTTAAATCGTAGTTTTCGCGAGCTGCCTCTAAACGACGCAAACGGTTTTCGTCACTTTCAAGAGATCGACTCAAAGCATGATGAGCTCTATCAGCAGTCAAACGATCTTGGTACTGGGTGTAGGTCTCAGACTCCCGTGACAGCGCGTGACGTTCACGGTCAGCCGTCAAACGATCGTGATACTGGGTGTAAGTCTCAGACTCCCGTGACAGCGCGTGACGTTCACGGTCAGCCGTCAAACGATCGTGATACTGGGTGTAAGTCTCAGACTCCCGTGACAGCGCGTGACGTTCACGGTCAGCCGTCAAACGATCGTGATACTGGGTGTAAGTCTCAGACTCCCGTGACAGCGCGTGACGTTCACGGTCAGCCGTCAAACGATCGTGATACTGGGTGTAAGTCTCAGACTCCCGTGACAGCGCGTGACGTTCACGGTCAGCCGTCAAACGATCGTGATACTGGGTGTAAGTCTCAGACTCCCGTGACAGCGCGTGACGTTCACGGTCAGCCGTCAAACGATCGTGATACTGGGTGTAAGTCTCAGACTCCCGTGACAGCGCGTGACGTTCACGGTCAGCCGTCAAACGATCGTGATACTGGGTGTAAGTCTCAGACTCCCGTGACAGCGCGTGACGTTCACGGTCAGCCGTCAAACGATCGTGATACTGGGTGTAAGTCTCAGACTCCCGTGACAGCGCGTGACGTTCACGGTCAGCCGTCAAACGATCGTGATACTGGGTGTAAGTCTCAGACTCCCGTGACAGCGCGTGACGTTCACGGTCAGCCGTCAAACGATCGTGATACTGGGTGTAAGTCTCAGACTCCCGTGACAGCGCGTGACGTTCACGGTCAGCCGTCAAACGATCGTGATACTGGGTGTAAGTCTCAGACTCCCGTGACAGCGCGTGACGTTCACGGTCAGCCGTCAAACGATCGTGATACTGGGTGTAAGTCTCAGACTCCCGTGACAGCGCGTGACGTTCACGGTCAGCCGTCAAACGATCGTGATACTGGGTGTAAGTCTCAGACTCCCGTGACAGCGCGTGACGTTCACGGTCAGCCGTCAAACGATCGTGATACTGGGTGTAAGTCTCAGACTCCCGTGACAGCGCGTGACGTTCACGGTCAGCCGTCAAACGATCGTGATACTGGGTGTAAGTCTCAGACTCCCGTGACAGCGCGTGACGTTCACGGTCAGCCGTCAAACGATCGTGATACTGGGTGTAAGTCTCAGACTCCCGTGACAGCGCGTGACGTTCACGGTCAGCCGTCAAACGATCGTGATACTGGGTGTAAGTCTCAGACTCCCGTGACAGCGCGTGACGTTCACGGTCAGCCGTCAAACGATCGTGATACTGGGTGTAAGTCTCAGACTCCCGTGACAGCGCGTGACGTTCACGGTCAGCCGTCAAACGATCGTGATACTGGGTGTAAGTCTCAGACTCCCGTGACAGCGCGTGACGTTCACGGTCAGCCGTCAAACGATCGTGATACTGGGTGTAAGTCTCAGACTCCCGTGACAGCGCGTGACGTTCACGGTCAGCCGTCAAACGATCGTGATACTGGGTGTAAGTCTCAGACTCCCGTGACAGCGCGTGACGTTCACGGTCAGCCGTCAAACGATCGTGATACTGGGTGTAAGTCTCAGACTCCCGTGACAGCGCGTGACGTTCACGGTCAGCCGTCAAACGATCGTGATACTGGGTGTAAGTCTCAGACTCCCGTGACAGCGCGTGACGTTCACGGTCAGCCGTCAAACGATCGTGATACTGGGTGTAAGTCTCAGACTCCCGTGACAGCGCGTGACGTTCACGGTCAGCCGTCAAACGATCGTGATACTGGGTGTAAGTCTCAGACTCCCGTGACAGCGCGTGACGTTCACGGTCAGCCGTCAAACGATCGTGATACTGGGTGTAAGTCTCAGACTCCCGTGACAGCGCGTGACGTTCACGGTCAGCCGTCAAACGATCGTGATACTGGGTGTAAGTCTCAGACTCCCGTGACAGCGCGTGACGTTCACGGTCAGCCGTTAAACGATCTTGATATTGCGGGTACGTCTCAGACTCCCGAGACAATACGTGACGTTCACGGTCGGCAGTGAGGCGTATATCCCTTTCAGTAAATGTTTCAGAGGAGCGAGATAGTGAGTGACGTTGACGATCAGCACTTAACCTCAATTCGCGATCGGCACTACTTTCACGTGCTCTTGCTTCAGCCGCTATGTCTCGCATGCGGTTTAACCGGGATTCTCGCTCTTCAGTTGATTCTTGTGATCTAGCTAGTCTCATTTGCTTAGCATATTTCGATGTTTTAGTAAGAGAAGATCGCTTTCTGGTAGGCATCGTGTTACAATAAAACTGTATTAATAATATACAGAAATACAATGAAATGAGATGAGAGAGAGAAATATGAGTTTAATAACTAACCTACTTTACCTTATAACCTAATTACTATACCTATGTTTCCAAAGATAAACAAAAAGAAAATAAAATACCAACCTAAATAAACCAATTTACGATGAAAACTTTTACGATGAAAACTTAAACTACGTACGTACTATAATATTTACAAAAGTATTTACAAATAACTGATCGGAACAGTCTTAGAAATGACGTCAAATCAAAAAGGTCGCGCTGAAAAGCACGGTTTGAAATTACACGCATACAACAATATTAATTCCAATAAGAACGACCGCTCGCCACACTGGACACGTCCGCTCGCATCAAAATTCAGAAATTATATGCATCGCGCGGCTTTTTTTTTTTTTTTTTTTT
>NWSH02000507.1:124657-135780 GCA_002382865.2 Heliothis virescens | reverse complement strand
TACCCGTAACGACTGCCAAAGATGTTCAAATGACAGCCGGACCCACCAGTTTATCGTGCCCTCCGAAACACGAAAGAACTCGTCCCACCCATCCACGGATCGACCGCGCCAAGCGTGGTCAACCTTATGATCGATTGATGTGCGGCTTTGACTTAGACACGAGCTCTTCAAAGAAAGGTTTGAAAGTTGCTACTACATTATTGACCGCGACTGTACCTATATAAGTTTAACCACTCAGGACCCACCTCTAGGAAATGTAAAGTTTTGAAATAACAAAGTTTTAGCATTTTGTATGTCTCTGCCATGCCACGGGACTACAGAGTCCCGGAATTTTGGAAGGCGAACGTGGGGCCGAAGCCAATACGCTGAAGCCCTTTTGAGACAACTTTAATGTGACGGTGACACAAAACCGACGATTATCCCTGTATATGTTAACGGAAATGTATGTAATCCGTCATTGTATACAAATCCTAGGAAATGTATGTAATTCCTAAAATAGCCCGGAAATGTGTGAAATAAATTATGTTAGACACATTTCCTAGGAAATCTATACATTTCCTAAGTAGCAATCGGAAATGTGATTTTTGACACTTTAATTAGTAAGATAATATGAAAATATTATATGGCACTCATTTAACGGGGCAGTTGTGATTAGCAGTTACGTGTGGACAAATCGAAATTTGTTGGTAAGAAATCTCATTCTAAGCAATTCTATAAACAATGAGGTAATAAAATGCAAGCAAGCAGGCAACATGCAATCAAGCATGCATCATGCAGCAGGCATGATTTCTGTCATGGCTCCGGCGCTGCGGAGCTCCGGCGGTCCCACGCGAGTTTATCGTCGCAGATAGCTTTAACGCTCACCACCTTAGCTTCGGCTTGCTGGCCGGCTGAGCCGGCCAGCCTCAGCCGCGGTGGCGAGTGTTACAACCACCTGCTCCTCAACTCGCGGGCCGCCTCGCCCCTCCGCGCCTACGCGATTTTGAATTACACTCTAGGGGTAGGGCAGACAAGACTACGTGGAGTCGGATTTACAGCGATTCGTTTTTGCCATTAAAGCCTAGTTTATGACAAACTTTTTATTACAGAAAGCCTTCTTTTTATACATTTCCTAATACGATATAGGAATTATATACAATTCCTAGGAAATGTATACATCTCCCAGGATATGTATCTATTAAATAATTTTCAAAACAATATTTTATACATTTCCTAAATGGCTTCGGAATTGTATACATTTCCTAGGAGTTGTATGCAATTCCTAGATTTTATACATTTCCGTTAACATATACACTATAAAAATGTACCCAAGGACAATCCCCGGTTCTGTGCTAAACTATTGCTCACTATGGAATAAAGTACTTGGGCTATTGTGATGGGATGTTAGTGGACTAGGAAATGGGGAAAACTACGGGAACTTTGACACCTGCCGATAGTATTATTAGTATTTTTCTTATTACTTACTTGCTTAATTAAATAATTACCCCAAAAAAGGTTATTTTAATGGGAAGGATGATTTTTTTTCCTGTTTTTCGCCATTACAGTTTTACAACGAGGCGCTTTTCATCACGGTGAGTTTGACATGCGAAATATATTTCAATATTTAGTTTTTAGGGTTCCGTACCCAAAGGGTAAAACGGGACCCCATTATGAGACTTCGTTGTCTGTCTGTCTCCGGGCTGTATCTCATAATCCGTGATAGCTAGAAAGCTGAAATCTTCGCAAATGATGTATTTCCATTGCCGCTATAACAACAAATACTAAAAATTAAAAAAAATATATATATTATGGGGCGTCCAATTTTTTATACAATAAACGTGTGAAACCGAAAATAATAACTTTGTTATTCATATATTTTATAACCACGAGCTCTTCTTAAACACTATCGGCCGAATAAAAGTCTGAAATATGCGAATAGTGGACGCCATTATATCATAGCAATATACTTTCACAAAGTAGCCCGAAATCTGGAAGTTGGTGATTCATCGACCCGTGCATTGAAGAGCACGTTAATGTCGGTCCTGCTTGTGCTCTCTCTCCGGTGGTGTCGGATTGTTGTCCCATCGGGCTATGAGAGTGAGGGAATAGAGAGTGCACCTTGTGTCTGCGCAAATGCTTGTGCACTATAATATGTCCTGCGCAGCTGGCTGATCTCCGTATATGAGAACAGCCGACTATCGGTCTGGCTATCTCATATATCATATTATATACGTCATTATATATATCATACGACCACTCTCTTTCAGAGGACGATAGAAACGAGACTGCCCTCCTAGCTCAAGTATATGAGACAAGTTCTAGAAGGGTGTACCTTCCCAAGAACTACTTGTTCGAGGGGGTTGGAAGATGGGAACAAACAACCAAAGTGAGTATACTTCACAAATTATCATCTGCCTAAGGAACTACGCACACTTATTCAGCACAACGATTTTTGTCACACTTATTCAGCGCATTCAGCGTCGAACGCGGCGGAACAGCGCTGATCGTGGCAGAAAAGCGCTGAACTGTATCTAAAGCACTCGCAAGATAAAAACACATTTGTTCTCATTTCATACTCGTTTGCCGCGAAAGCTGAATAGACGCGGAAAGCTGAAAGGATTCGTACGCGTCTTCATACAAAATCGTTGTTTTCTATGGGCAAAAGCTGAATAGAGCTGAATAAGTGTGTGTAGTCCCTAAAGGCCCATTTACACATTACGATTTCATTGCCCGTTGCTTGCCATTTTATTGCAGGAATATTTGACAGGCGACCGTTTACCTATTGCACCATTACGTTTACGCAGTGCAAGTAGCAGCTTGCTGCAATAAAATGGCTAGCAACGGGCAATGAAATCGTAATGTGTAAATGGGCCTTTAATCATGGAATCAGGCGTTACTTAAAGATAAAAGATATAATTTAGTCAAAATAGCTAACGCGCTATTCTCAGGAACTACTGGTCCAATTTGAAAAATTCTTTCAGTGTTAGATAGCCCATTTATCGAGGAAGACTATAGGTTACTTTTTATCCAGGTGCGCCGATTGGTTCCCACGGGACGCGGGTGAAACCGCTGGCAAAAGCTAGTTTATAATATTAGCACTAAATACCTTCGTAAAAACGGTCAAGTACGAGTCGGACACACGTACGTCGGGTTCCGTCGATATCCGCCGCCAGACTCCGCTGCCCACACACTCTCTATAATGAACAAGTAATTAATGTTTTCTTTATTTATTTGAGTTTCAGAGGCGTGTCAGTAATCATTCAGTAAGTATCAAATTTCATTGGGGGTCTAAGTGCTAGTTACGCTGGGTTGCTCGATTAAAGGCCGCTGCATACGTAACGGGATAATACCACGGACGGGACGGGACGGGGCGGAACGGGAAATTTTAAAAATATCGTTTCAAACAAAATGTATATGGAAGCGCATATGTCACGGAGTCACGAACGGGACGTGCCCCGTCCCGTCTGTGTTTCCGCTCCGTATGTACAGTCACTTCGCTCCTTCACGCTCGTAACTACTTCATCATCAAGAACAACAGCAACTAAAGCCATTTCTTGAAATAAAAAATCCATCTTTCCTTATTTACAACACTAGCACGTTAGATTCAAATCACTGCGGTGCCACGGTACGTATGCATTAACAACACGTTTCCGTCGTGAACGTGGCAGCCACGTCCCGTCCCGTCCGTGGTATTTTACCCCGTTACGTATGCAGCGGCATTTATTTAACTTTAACTATAACCTAACCTTAACCGGCCGTGAAGTGGCCCATTGGTCAAATTTCGATTCGATTGAAGGGATAACACTATGTATAGGTCTTATGTGCTTACCTATACAAGTTGTTGTTTTGCATCCTGGTCAAATTCAAGTACGTAGTTATGTTTATGATTATTGACAGAAAATGTAGGTACAGACGACAGCAGGTCAACGTATACGAATCTGTCAAATTTTACCAATCAAACATTAACCTACCGCCATTGCGATAAGGTTGAAAATCTATTGCAGAAAATTGACAGACTGTGGTAACTTGATGTGTTGTCGTCTGTACATCAAACCATTCTGCCCTCGCAAAAGCTGAAGCAAACACACATTATAGTCTTCAAATTATCTGCAATCTGCATCTCATATCCTCATGTCCTCGATTTTAAGGGTTTAGGTGGAGCTGAAATTATTCAAAGATATATTTTGAGATTATTGCTATAGCCTGGAAGCTAAGTTAAAGACACTTCGGCACCATTCCATTACTCCATCTATGATTTTAAACGATAATTACTAAGCCTGCCAGTATTGTCAAATTTGGCACGTTTGAAAAATACAAGACAGATTGTTTGACCGTCACCCGTCAAATGTATCTACGGACTTCCCGGATTTCTAATCTGTCGGTTATGTGATACCTGTCGCGAGTTTATCAGGGGGCACGGCAGTGCCCCCGCCAAGTCAAGCATATATTTTTCCCCATACAAAAAGTGCTCAACGCCGCTAAAGAAGTTTTCACTTCAAAAATATTTACTAACTAATCATTTATAACTTTTCAGAAAATGATGGTAAGTATTATGAAAATATCATATTTCTGTCATTCATAAACAGTTTTGTAAACACATACAAACGCATTTACAATAATACTAGCTTCCATATGCGGTTTCATCCCCTCCCCGAGGGATCCACTTCCCGTATCCAAATAAAAATTAGCCTATATGTTGTTCTAATATAGAAGCCGTTAAAACGTTTTTTACAGAGTTTTTTTTTATAGAGTAAGTTTCGGAGTTAAACAAGGACATCAGAAATTACTTTGTGGGATATTATAACCGCCAATCATAAGATCACGTCTCATATTGAATGTTAACTTAGGTAAAACATGAAAAAACCATTTTATATTTGAATTTCCCGCTTCTAGTCGTCGCATGCACCTTAAAAATGAATACATAACCTTTCGATAGCGAGACTCAGAACCGGCCATTAGTAACGTACGGAACCAACCACCACTCAACGCAAACTCACTCCTTCACACCGAGCCATCTCACAAGTGCGCGCGCTCTCACTAGTGCCCCTAGCGCACGTCAAGCAAAGCTAATACTGAGCTCTGATTGGCTGTCGTCATAGCGCCTCACCGGCCTATAACCAATAAGCAAGCAACGTATGTTACCAGAGATGGCGCCACTTCCATCTCTAGTCCACCAAAACTAAACTAGGTGGCGCTATTCTAAATAATTTTGATTGGACGACGCTAAGCGCCGTCAAATGAATAGTAAACTAAGAAAATTCTGTGTTTCTATCAACAACATCAGCCTTGTTATTGTTCCACTGCTGGGCTGCTCCTTGATTGAGCGTTAATCACCAGACTTCAGACTTTATAGTCCAGGTTTCCTCATTTGGTTTCTTTCACCTTTAATAGCCATTGGTGTCTAACAAACTAAGAATAGTTCCATTGGTACTTGCTTGACCTGGAATGGAACCCACACACTCATACTTGAGAAGTTGGTGTAATAGGGAATGCAATCCCGGCCCTTTTTTCCAATCCCGGGATTGCGGGACTGAATAAAGACAAGCCCGGGATCCCGGGATAGTTTCGGGATTGACAATTTGAACTAAAAACTTCAAAAATTATTAATTGTAATCTTTGTTTAATTTTTTGTCCGTCTGTCTGTTTGTATAACCGTTATAGAAACAAAAACTAATCGACGGATTTTAACGAAACTTGGTACAATTATTATTTATACTCCCGAGCTGGTTATAGTATACTACTTTTATTTTTTTTAAGAATAAGAATTTATTTTCCAAAAGATCAAAAGATTACAATTTTTAAATTATCATTAGCCCCAAACTAGGCAAAGCCTGTATCTTGGGCGCTAATTTACAGACGCTACAATCAATAGGAGCAGAGCAGTGAAGGAATATGTTGGGAAAACGGGAGAAGTTACTCCCTGCCCTATTAGAATTTGACATCAGACTTTTTCAGATCTTTGATTATGACGACCCATTATCGCTGGCATAAGCGACAATGCCCGCGTACGAAGTGGCAATTAGGAACTTGTGAGTTATTAATAGCACACTTTTTCAGTCAATTCAGGGTACTGCTTATAACGCAAATACGACCTTAAACACAACAATATGTTTAAAGTTTCGTGTTCTTAATTTATTACATATATAGGCCGCAGCAGAAAATGCTCTTTCAGGCTCTACGGTAATCGTCATCAAAAAGTTATAGACACGATCTAGATTGTAGCCCTTTTGGTGCGTTGACAGTAAGATTGCGTGTACAAAGAAATATACATTAAGTAATGTTTAAAAACATATAGGAATATTAATCTTTTAGGATTTTCTTCAATCCCGAAAATCCCGGTATTGGACAAAACTAATCCCGAAATTTTCGGGACTGGAATAAGGCCGGGATCCCGGGATCCCGGTTTTCGGGATCCCGGGATTGCATTCTCTATGTTACACCCACTAGATCACCACTGCCTCGTTGGTCTAATTGTCGCATAGCCGACTGCTGAGCACGAGGTCTCGGGCGAAATCGCTTTGTGGGTTTTAGAAACTTTCACAAAGCAGCCCGGAGTTGGAAGTTAGTGATTGATTCACCCGTGCATCGGAGAGCACGTTAATGTCGGTCCTGCGCCTAATCTCTCTCCGGTCGTGTCGGATTGCCGTCCCATCGGGTTATGAGAGTGAGGGAATAGGGAGTGCACCTGTGTCAGCGCAAATGCTTGTGCACTATAACACGTCCTGCGCAGCTGGCTGATCTCCTTATATGAGAACAGCCGCCGTGGCTGGAGACCGGCTAGGACGCCATCATCATCCATCATCAGACCACCACGACTATCCTGTGTTTCCAGATGCCAAATATCCGCGTGATCTCCGAGAATGTCGGAAATAATACCGTCAAGATAAAGTTAAAGTTCAATCCATTGCGGACGTCGGATGCTGGTTCCTATTATGCAAGATTGGCGCATACACAGAGGCCAAGAAAAGAAAAAAAGTTCTACATACCGTTAGTTACAGTCAGTAAGTATGAGATCACGGAAGGGTAAGAACAAGTGGAAGTGTCCTTGAGCTGTTGCGCACGACGAAACTATCTCCGCCGAATCGCAACCCTCACTTAGCGATGCAAAAACCCAGCGTGCATCGCTAGAACCGACTTCCCAAAAAGGAGGAGGTTCTCAATTCGACCGTATTTTTTTTTTAGTATGTTAACCGATTACTCGAAGATGGCTGGACCGATATTAAAAATTCTTTTTTTGTTTGAAAGGGTAGATATATTTCACAGGGATAGAGATAGGGATATACCATAGGACCACCTATGGTAAGAAGACCAGGATCTGATGATGGAATCCTGGAGAAATCGAGAGAACTCTTGAAATTTTATACGCTTTTTTCTATGTCGATGATACTATTACGGGACCGTGTCACTTTGGGTGGGTATGGGTATAAAAGATATTATAGTCTTCTTAGACCCGAAAACTGAAAAGCATAAAATAAAAAACTATTTACAAAAAAAGAAGTCGGTGACAAAATAAGCACAGTCAACAGACCTGCAGACACCGACTTCTAGAGCCATGTGAAAAGTTTAATTTTATCCCTTTCAGTGTTTTTTGTGAAGTCGGTTTTCTTTTTTTGAAAGAAGTTTTTAGTATATGTATATGTATAGATACAGATGAAAAAATCTTAAACATGGTGTATTTTTTTTAGATTTCGGCCGCACTCACTTGAATGCCCTGGTATTGCGTGTGTTACCAGGACAGATATTAAACACTATTAGTATAATATTTACTTGCGACAAATGTACGGTGACTGGCGTGTTGTTCAGAGGTGAAGACGAATCTGTGAATAACCTCGACAGCCGACTGTACAGAGTCAGGAAATATAATGACGAGTAAGAATTTCTTTGTAGATTTTCATCATTATCAGCCTTTGTAACGTCCCACTGCTGCGCTGCGGCCTCCTCTCACACAGAGAAGGGTTAAGCGCGAAACGGGTTGCTCATTTAGGACATTATAATCCAGGTTACCTCGGATCGGTGAAGAGCTCGTGGCTAAGTCAAAGCCGCGCGGATCGATCGATTATAAGGTTAAGCCACGCTTGGCGCGGTCGGTCCGTGGATGGGTGACCATCTTGTCATAACGAGTTCTTCCATGTTTCGGAAGGCACGATAAACTGGTGGGTCCCAGCTGTCATTTGAACCTCTTTGACAGTCGTTACGGGTAATCAGAAGCCAGAAAGTCTGACAACCAGTCTTACCAAGGTCTTATTTTACTCGATTGGGAAAAGGCTAGGCAGATGATTCTAATTACTTATTTCTGTTCAGGCAATCAGTTATGGAATTAAACTTTGGTAAGATGCAACCAAAATTCTATGGAGAATATTTCCTGATGATACAGAATCAAGACGGCACTGAGGAGAGAGTTCGAGGCCTGACAATAATTCGTGAGTTTCAAATGTTAGCTAACCTATATAAAGGGCTATTTCATTTAGGTGAATGCGACGCCTGGAAGCGGGGAATTCAAATATAAAATGATTTTTTCTTGTTTTACCTAAGCATTCAATATGAGGCGTGATCTTATGATTGGCGGTTATAATATCCCACAGAGTAATTTCTGATGTCCTTGTGAAACTTCTTACAATTCTAATGTTACTGAATATACTATGATATTTCGCAATAAAAAGTTTAATCAGTAACATTTAAATTGTAAGAAGTTTCGGAGTTATACAAGGACATCAGGCGTCGCATCCACCTGTAGGGACTTTTACACATTATGCCTAAGGATGCGTCCTGTGTGGGTTAATCGCGAACATGAACGCGAAGCGAATTGATGTCACCGCATGATAGTACAGGCAAAAGCAGGTCACGGTACCCGAATCTGACAAATATTGCCAATCAAACATTAACCTTCCATTATTGTAATAAGGTTGAAAATCGATTGCAGAAATTTGACAGATTGTGGTAACTTAAAGTGCTGCTGTCTGTACTATTAATACAGACAGATTACGGTCTCACGATTGTTAAATTGTGAACTCTCCGAAGGCTGTCCATGATTGGTCGGCCTTACAATAGACCATTCCGTGTCTACTGTAAGATCGACCAATCAGGGCCATCTATTGTAAGGCCGACCAATCAGGGACAGCTTTCGGACAGTAAGGTGCGATTCACAATATTTCAACAGTTTACAATCTAGCGGGATATTAATTAAGCATACATAACATAAATTTTCGTGGAACTTCAGACAATCTTCCTAGTTAAGTTTTTTTTATTTTTCCAGCGGATTGTAAGTGAGAAGTTTATTATCTTGTTTTATTTAATTAGTTACTAGTTGTTTCCTGCGTCTTACGGCCGTTCCCAATAACCTATCTATTTCATATTTTAAACAGAATTTTGAATTTCGCAGTAGGACTACTTCCAGCGACGGAGTGAACAATAGCCCATAATTGGACTGATAGCAGTTTCACGGGCATCTCGCGGTAACAACTCCGCGCACCCGGTTCAAAAGTAGCCTATAGCCTTCCTCGTTAAATGGGCTATCTAACACTGAAAGATTTTTTCAAATCAGACCAGTAGTTCCTGAGAAAAGCTACTAGTGACTTTGCAGCAGTCAAATGTGCTAGTCAGACTTGCGCATGAAGGGTTCCGTACCATTATCTATAAAAAAACAAAACTCTATCTAATTATTTTTAACCGACTTCCCAAAAAGGAGGAGGTTCTCAATTCGACCGTATTTTTTTTTATGTATGTTAATCCATATCTCCGGCAGTTACAGACCGATTTGAGAAATTCTTTTTGTGTTTGAAAGAGTACGATGTCAGTGTGGTCAGTGTGGTGGGATGTACCATGGGTAAGGAGACCAGTATCTGATGATGGGATCCTGGAGAAATTAAGAGAACTCTTCAAATTTCGTACGCTTTTTTACGTCGATTAACATACATACCTAAAAAAAAATACGGTCGAATTGAGAACCTCCTCCTTTTTGGGAAGTCGGTTAAAAACTAACAAAAAAGCTCGCTCTGTTCGCGCATATTACATATCCTTTTCCTTTTATCCTTAAGGGGCCTAGCTTTTGACCTAGCTACGCCACTAGATTCCCAGTCGTATGTGTATGTCCTAAAATAATATTTTTCATAAACAATTTGGTATTGTGTTTTTGTTTTCTTAGCTGACCCAACTGCTGCAGAAGGTAAGCACTGAAAAAGACATTTACTGGTAGAATCGTGCTGCTGTCTCCTGCAATACTCATTCGCGTCACAGGGACTGCTTGAGAGGGCGGCAAAAACATCACACTTTATTTTTATGGTTCCGTAGTAAACTAGGAACCCTTATAGTTTCGCCATGTCCGTCACACAAGCTTAATGGTTAAAACTACACAGAAATCATGTATGACGGAAATGTTCTCCTTAAAATTATATAAAAAATGTCCAAGGACAGCATATGTCCATCTTTTATGGTTGGCTCACAATAATACGTGTCACTCCCGATAGTTTAGCAGTTCGACGTTTCATATCTTTGATTATGACGACCCGTTGTCGCTGGCATAAGCGACATGATCCGCGTACGAAGTCGCTGGCAGAAGCTAGTCCTTAAATAATTTGGTATTGTGTTTTTGTTTTCTTAGCTGACACAGCTGGTGCAGGAGGTAAGCATTTCTCTAGAAAAAACCGTTTACTGGTACAACCGCGCTGCTGCATTTCCCTTCACTGCTCTGCTCCTATTGATTGTAGCGTGATGAAAAGTATACTATAACCTGCTCAGGAGTATGAATAATAATTGTACTAAGTTTCGTTAAAATCCGTTCAGTACTTTTTGTTTCTATAGCGGTTATACAGATAGACAAAAATTTTACTGATTGCATTTTTGGCATCAGTATCGATCCCTAATCACCCCCTGATAGTTATTTTGGAAATATATTTCATGTACAGAATTGACCTCTCTACAGGTTTATCTATATCTATACTTCTATACTAATATTATAAAGAGGAAAACTTTGTTTGTTTGTTTGTTTGTTTGGTTGTAATGAATAGGCTCAAAAACTACTGGACCGATTTTAAAAATTCTTTCACCATTCGAAAGCTACATTATCCACGAGTGACATAGGCTATATTTTATCCGGGTACGGGCAGTAATTCCCACGGGATGCGAGTGAAACCGCGGGAAAACGGCTA
>NWSH02000507.1:74532-87716 GCA_002382865.2 Heliothis virescens | reverse complement strand
TTGATAAATTCAGAATAATGTTTCGGCATTGTGTAACAAGCCTTACATTTACTATTTAGTTACTTTTATGACTATTTCGTATCAATTTTTCGTAACAACTATTTCGTTACGTACATTTATTTTGAGAAATACTCAAATAAAAATTTAAATGTTAGCTATAAATTGAATTATGAAAGACCTAAAAAAATAATTTGTCAATAACTGGCTAAAATCACTAATCATGAAGATGCCATTAGGGTTTTCTTTTTAATTTTTATTTCATAAAATAATAAATGGCCTTTTAAGATTTTTTTAGGAAAAATGGCCAGCCACAGGCGTATTAGGTATACGAACTTATTACCTACTAAAGAGTATTATTTCTTGACCGTATTTAAAATATTACTGACTGTTTATGATTAAAAAAACCGAGAGGCCATAAAGTTTTCTTTTTATTAGTTCTTTCTTTTTTTTTCAATTTTATCTAATGTTTTTCTTTCGTTGTGTTATTATTAGGAAAATTTATTTTGTAGGTAATTGTAAATTATTTGAAGTCTAATTTAAAAGCGTTAAATTATGTAACACCTTTGTTGATTCTTTATTTCGGCGAAAATGTCTATTGTGTTGTGTTAAGTGCCTTTGAATGTAGTTCGAAATTTCAGCTAACATTTAACGATGAAGGTACGAATATCAGTTTATTTTGTTTTTATTGAGATTGAATTATTAGATTTTGAAACTTAGTATGTACAGCTACCTAATAATGAAACAAAGAAAGATTTTTCATAAAAGAAAATGCTAAGACGCAAATATTGCTATGTAACTGATAACTCGAAACTTAATGAAACATATATTACACCGAATGTAAAGCTGTTTCCCGCGGTTTCACCCGCGTCCCGTGGAAAACTATATTTCCAACACCCGAATTAAATATAGCGTATGTCACCCGTGGACATAGTGTAGCTTCTCAACAATGAGTATTTTTTACAAACAGTATGGTGTCGGAGTATTAGAGTACAGTCGACAGCACGTCAACTTATACGAATCTGACAAATTTTACCAATCAAACATTAACCTACCCCCATTGCTATAAGGTTGAAAACCGATTGCAGAAATTTGACAGATTGTGGTAACTTGATGTGCTGTCGTCTGTACAAATAATCAAAAATGTTTTCTCTTTATAATATTATGTAAGTCATCATCTGTCCAACCATTAGGTCCAGCCTTTCTCCAACTATATTGGGTTCGGCTTCCAATCTAGCAGCAGCTGAGTACCAGTGTGCCACATGGAGCGACTGCCTATCTGATCTCCTCAACCCAGTTACCCGAGCACCCCGTTACCCCTTGGGACTAAAACTGGTTGTCAGATTTCTGGTTTCTGCTGCCAAAGTTGTTCAAAAGACAGCGGGGTCCCACTGATTTGCATTTCCAAACCCGGAAGAACTCGATATGGCAAGATGGTGACCTATCCACGGTCCGGCCGCGCCAAACGTTGCATAACTTTATGATCAATCGATCCGCGTGGCTTTGACTTAGCCACGAGCTCTTCCAAGCGTTGCTTAACCAACGATTTTTTAATTCTAATTGAATCATTTCTCATTCACAGGAACCAATTCGAGCGTCACAGTATCCCATGCCGACTCAATACACAACAGAGGCAGAATCGGATGAAATTGAAGAAAGCGCCATCTTGCAGAAACTTTCCATATTCAAAAACATAGTAGCCAACAGGGAGCATAAAAATCTAATTTCAAAAACTCAAATACACCCGTTACACGATGAAATTCTTCATGAAGAGAGAAATATTAAGAAAAAAGATAAAGCTGTCATTGAAACGGGTGAAGAAATAAAAACAAAAGATAATTTGAATTTGGAATCTGCTATACAACAGAAAATGGCGCGTAAAATTGAAGCGAATGAGACAAAAATTTCAACAGTTGAGGAAGTACCCAATTTTAAGCCGATGTTGCCAGATTTAGAACACAGCGATTTGGAATTAGTATACATGAGTCGTTAGTATTCTTTCTATTTAGTAATAACTAGCTTGTGCCAGCGACTTCGTTCGCGGATCATGTCGCTTATGCCAGCGACAACGGGTCGTCATAATCCAAGATCTGAAATGTCTGATGTCAAATTCTAATAGCCCGGGGAGTAACTTCTCCCGTTTTCCGAACATTCCTTTAACTGCTCTGCTCCTATTGATTGTGCGAGCGTGATAAAAAGTACCTATACTATAACCTGCTCAGGAGTATGAATAATAATTGTACCAAGGTTCCTTAAAATCCGTCCAGTACCTAGTTTTTGTTTCTATAACGGTTATACAGACAGAAAAACCCTGATAGTTATTTTGGAAATATATTTGATGTACAGATTTATTATAAGCTTATTTTATCCGGGTACGGCATGTTGTTACCCCGGGACGCGAGTAAAATCGCGGCAGTAGTTATAGAATTACCTAAAACTGGCTTCTATGCTACGATTCACGATGTTTGACGAAAACTACCCATATCATTAAAATCATCATCTTCCTGCTCTGTTCCCAACTTTCAACTTTCACTCCTTTCTTACCCATATCATCTTTTACGCAATCCATCCATCTCTTCTTTGGTCTTCCTCTCCCTTCAATCCATCTACATTCATACTTAACCGTATCATTAAGGGCCCGTATCACAGGTACCAGATAAAGTTCTAGATAAGTGTCTGACAAAACTTTATTTGGAATCTGTGAAATGGGCGCAAGAAATTAAAAACCAATCTATGTAAAATACTCGACTCACGATATTCCGAGCCGCCATAATGATTGGCGAGAACTACCCGTATCATCATCTTCCTGCCCTTATCCCAATTTATTTGTGGTCGGCGCAGCATGTTTTCTTCTTCCATACTCTTCTATCTGTCATCATCTCACAAGTAACATTCTTCCTAGCCATATCGACTTTCACGCAATCCATCCATCGTTTCTTTGATCGTCCCCTTCCGCATATCCATCTACATTCATGCTCAGAACCTTTCTCACAACATGATCCTCACTTCTCCGCATCACATGCCCATACCGTGCCAGTCGGTTTCCGCAATCATTGACAAAAATAAATATTTTCTCTCCACAGCGAAAGACGACTACCTATACGACGACGAGAACCTCTACGACGATTACATGCAAAGCAACACTATGACGTCATATCTCATAGAGAAAGTCCAAGAACTGCACGACTGGGTGGTCACAGACCCCGACTTCAACTTAAACCAGACGAAAAAAGACAACGACTTCGGCTCTCTTTTGAAAGCCTTGAACGAAAGTCTGGTTGAAGGCAACGTCACTATCGTCATGCATAAACTTAAAGACATGTATTTTGGTGAAAATTATACGAATTTTAACAGCAGCAGGAAGGTTATAGTTGCTAATAGCACGGATATGGTGTCGTTTGGGATTTTGACGTTGGATGTTATGCTGTTACATAATATCCAGCTGATGGCTTGGGAGAATCAGGTAAGGAATTTTATTTAACTACATTCTATTTATGGGCTGGGTAAGGGGAGCTTTTAAGTATAGGATCCCATATTTAGGTGGCAGTATAGGGGTGAAATTGGGCATTAGCCTTTCAAATAGGCTCTTTTGAAACGTCAAGATAGTTGGTCTCATGGAGAAGAACCGGCAAGAAACTCTATGGACACTCTTTTTAATAAAGCAAGTTTTGACAATAGTTTTCTTACAGTACAAGCTTGCCTGAGCTATTATAACTGCTATTTCGTGACTGCTGGATGCGAGGTCTCGGGTTCGATTCCCGGATCGAGCTAAAATCGTGGGTTTTTAAAAAACTTTCACAAAGCAGCTCGGAGTCTGGATATTGGTGATTGACACACTCGTGCATGGTGTCGCACGTAGCAGTGTGTCCTGCTTGTGCTGTATCGTCCGGTGGTGTGGGAGTGCCGCCCGAGCGCTATGAGAGTGAGGGAATAGGGAGTGCGCTGTGTCACAGCTAATGTGCCGCTACTATGATATGTCCTGCGCAGCTGGCTGATCTCCTTAGAGAGAACAGCTGCCGTGGCCTACAGTCTGTCTGGCCTCTGACGCCATTATTTTTGAAAAATATATCAATTTGCCTTAAGAAGGCACTTTTTCGACCATTCCACTTCGTGTTGAAACGGCAGAGTTCACTTTTATCCTGATGAACGAAGTAGTTTCCTCAATACGCGGGTGAATGCAAGAGGAACAGCTAGTTATTCAACAAAGAAGTAAAATAAGACATGATATACTCAAAATGTAATAGCCAGCTGTGTTCTTAGGAAGTTTGTTCATCACCACTTCTTCTTTCCAACCATAATACTAGGAAGTGGTGAAAGGGGGGCGATTTTGGGGGTGCTGTCCTTTGTAAATTATGACGTGAAAAAGTGCTTATCTAATTAGCCTACTTTCAATAAATGATTTTGACTTTGACTTTGTATGTTTCAGGAGATAGCCAGAAACAAGATGCTGAAAGACCCTGACGTGTTCGCTTTCAACGCGCTGTTCTTAGACCCGAGCAAGGTGGAGTCCAAGCATAATGAAGTAGCCCACGATGGATCCATATTCTTGTAAGTAATACTTGGCATAGGTATATGAACGGCACTGCATACCTCCAACCCAGCGATTAATTTGTCAGTTGAATTTTACCTTCACATTTTATACGTCAAAACAAAAATCAATGGCGGAGTGACAGCGAGCTAGCTAGCTAACCAGAGCTAACCTAACAACAGCAGTGCCGTGCCGTGCCCTTCATGTATTCAGCTGTAAAGTCCTAGTGGTTAGTTCACGCGAGTTACCTCATCCCTAGTGTAGGTACTGTAGGCTCCAGAAGGAACATGCTTGGTTTTAATTAGAAAAATGTCTAACATTCCCTCTCACTGCCAGACAAATGTATCTGAAAAATGAGTTCCGTCCGTGTTTCGGAAGACACGTTAAATTTGTGGGTCTTAGATATCATTTCACCATCTTTGGCAGACGTGATAACGTTATAACGTGCCCAGATTGAGGAGATCGAGATTAAACAGGCAGTCGCTCCATGTGGCACAATGGTACTCAGCTGCATCCGATTGGACTGGAAGCCGACCCCAGCGTAGTTGGGGCAAGGCTAGACAGATATTGGTAATTAATTAAAAAAAAATCTAGTTTTACTTGTTCATTTGACAGGAAGCGTCTCACCCCCCGTCAAGACCCCATAGACGACTTGGACATCGGGAAGAACCTTCTAGAAAATATAATGGAAGTCGGCATGAGCACCGCTCGCGCCGCCATACACCTCGGCAGAGCTTATAAGAATACCAGGTACGTTATTACGATCATATACTACTCAAACCGTATGGTACCGTCATTTTAACTGCTTCGTTGGTCTAGTTGTCGCCATAGCCGACTGCTGTGCACGAGGTCTCGGGCCGAAATCACTTTGTGAGTTTTAGAAACTTTCACAAAGCAGCCTGGAGTTGGAAGTTGGTGATTGCTGCCCCCGTGCATGGTGTCGCACGTAGCAGTGTGTCCTGCTTGTGCTGTATCCCCCGGTGGTGTGGGAGTGCCGCCCGAGCGCTGTGAGAGTGAGGGAATAGGGAGTGCGCTGTGTCACAGCTAATGTGCCGCTACTGTAATATGTCCACAGCAGCTGGCTGATCTCCTTATATGAGAACAGGCACCGTGGCTGACAATCCGCTGGGATAGGACGCCATCATCGTCTTTTGACGATTCCTCGCGTCTTGCGCGGAATGACAAAATACTGTCTATATAGCTTCTTCTTATCTCACTTTCTCGCTCGACTCGTTCCCACCCGAATTTGCCAAATTTGACCAATCGAACATTAACCTTCTACTATTTTGATAAGGTTGAAAATCTATCGAAGGAATTTGACAGATTGTGGTAACTTGATGTGCTGTTGTCTGTACAACGAAGGATTATAAAAATCTCCCCCTTATTTTTTCTAGTCATAAAATCACGACTGAACGGCCTCAGACGCCATCACATTAAACTACCTCAATCTGTAAAATTTCTTCAATAGATTTTCAACCTTATCACTATAGTGGAAGGATAATGTTCGATTGATAAAATTTGACAGATTCGGGTAAATTGACCTGCCGTACGAAGGAGAAGGACCATATATGAATAAGAAAATAAAAAAATATATATAAAAAATCCAATTATTTTTTCCAGAAACATCCTAAACCAGATTTCAAACAAAGAACTGCAAGCTACCAACATTCAGAACCAATTGTCTCGCAATATTGATGCCAACACACACGCGCTGAACCACCTACAAACCTCCTTTGACACGCACGGTGTTGCCAGCACTAATGGTAGCTTTTATACCGAGTTGGACTGTATTTGGTTATTATACTGTAGGAATTTGGTAGCTACTACAAAATTGAATCAGCCTTATAATACTATGGCTAGGATAAATGGGTGAGTTTTTTAAATTGTTTTAAAAAATATGAAGTGAAAGGTTTATGAGTTTCACGTTTTTAAATAATGTTTTTTCCTGAGTTTGTTTTCTTGTTTGATTGACGCATAGTGTGAGTGTTTGATTGAAGCCTAAGCTTCAATTAAGATCCTATTAATATTGCAAGAGAGAAAGTTTGTAAGAATATTTGATATAACATTTTAGACGTTTTTCTATATTTAAATGTATGTACTTATGTTAAATCCATACTAATGATTTATTTTTGCACTAATATTACAAAGCAAATTTACAACATTCTAAAAAAAACTTTAACTGAAAACTAAAACTAAAAAGCGTCAAAGAATTCCTCCCCGTCGCTGCCGACCATTTTAGTATTTGTTGTTATAGTGGCAACGGAAAAACAACATTTGTGAAAATTTCAGCTTTCTAGTTATCACGGTTTATGAGATACAGCCTGGAGACAGACAAAAAGAGGAGGCTTAGTAATAGGGTCCCGTTTTACCCTTTGGGTACAGAACCCTAAAAACGAGAGGAGAGTTAGGGTCATGGCACATTGTACCGGCACGGTCACGGCACAGCTAATAACATGTCATTTAAATTTGAACATTAAATTGTATGACGTATGATATATTTCATAACAACGTGAGTTGTTAGATAGGAAAACGCGCGCTGACAGCCCGCCGTTGGCTTTTTTGTATTGACGTTATGAAATATATCATACGTCATACAAATTTAAATGACACGTTATTTGCTGTGCCGTGACCGTGCCGGTACAATGTGCCATGACCCTTACACCGACTTTCATACATTTTGTCCTCTATGCATATAATAAAACAGTAATACTAAATATGTTTCTTTCAGCGTCGCTCTACGAATGCTGACAGGCGAGTTAGCGGCTAACAAGGCATTGGACACCATGTTATACGAACTCCTCACCGGATGGACCGACCTCAAGTGTAACGACATGTTCCCCAGGTAAGATTTGTCTTAAAAATACATTTCTAGTTGAAAAGGCTAGTCTATATAAAATCGATTAAATCAAGTTGTTAAAATAAAGATAAACATGGGTCGATCATAAGATTAAGCGACCCTAAGTGTGACACACTATGTCGAGGATACGCGACTGAAGTTCGGCATGATTACGCCTGCAATGCTATTTGAATTACTGGTGACACGTTATGCTGAAATTACGTTGCGTTATAGCGTACAGCTGAACTTCGGTCGGGCGTAAGTTCAGCGGCAATTCGGCGGCAACGTATTCTGTGCGCGACCGAAGTTCGGTTCGATCGAACATTGAATATACCTTCACACAAGGTTGCGCAACTGAATTTCTGCCGCGTAAGTTCGGCACTTATGGTGTGTCATATCAGCCGAATACGTTGGAACGTAAAATCAGCCGCGGAATTTCGGTCGCGTACGTTCGGCATAGTGTGTTTAGACACTTAAGTGTTCGGACCATGGATGAGTGACATCCGTCACCCACGAAAGATTCACTTAAAAACTGCTAAATGTTCTGACGAGTTCCTCCGTGTTTCGGTAAGCACTTTATTTGGTGTGTCCCGACTGTCATTTGAACATCTTTGGCAGTCATTACGAGTAGTCAGAAGAAAGAAATACCAATTTTGCTTAGGGGTTAGTTGTCAAGTTTGACTGGGTAACTGTGAGGAGGTCAGATAGGCAGTCGCTCCATGTAATCAGCTGCAGTTGATTAGAATAAAATCCGACCCCACCATAGTTGGGAAATATTAGGCAGATTATTGATTTTGTATGTATGATATGATAAAGCATGTATTAATTTTGTAAAGAAATAAAATTGTTCTTCAAATCATACAGACAGACATGTGTTGCTGGGGAGTTTGTTCCACCATTTCTTCTTCCCAGCCAAAACACATAGGAAGTGGTGAAGGGCGGGCGTTTTTGGGGCTGTCTTTTGTATACTTGACCTTCAATAACTGCTGATTTTAAGTCTACTTTGAATAAATGACTTTTTATCGTATATGTATTTTTATTAGAAGAGCTAGTGGCTAAGTCAAAGCCGCGCGGATCGATCGATCATAAGGTTAAGCAACGTTTGGCGCGGTCGGTCCGTGGATGGGTGACCATCTTGTCATTCCCGGCTCTCATTTCAGAACTATCTTTGGCAGTCGTTACGGTATCAGAAGCCACGAAAGAATACTGACAACCAGTCTTACCTAGGAGTGCCCAGGTTGCCCGCAAAGTAACTGGGCGCTCCATGTAAAACACTGGTTCTCAGGTGCATCCGGTTAAACTGGAAGCCGACCCCAACATAGTTGGGAAAAGGCTAGGCAGATGATGATGTATTTTTATTAGAATTATGTTTTTTACACATTAATTGGTATTTATCCAGGTGCAGCAAAGTAAACGCAGCGTCCGTTGTCATGGATACCATTCTACAATCTCATAGAAAATCTCAAGCGGCCAACAGAGGATGATACACAACAAAAACATAGTTAAATTATTATATTTTTATATAATTAAACATCCCAGTTATTATTTTTTGAGGTAGGTTAATGTTCCCGTTCCTTCAATAGGTACAGACAACAGCACATCAAGTTACCACAATCTGTCTCTGCAATAGATTTTCAACCTTATCACAACAGTGGAAGGTTAATGTTCGATTAAATTAAAATTTGACAGTTGCAGATAGGTTGACCTGCTGTCGTTTGTACTTAGTTTATCAGAAATTTATTTATTTTTTCTATAATTTGTTGTTAAGGTTTTCACTGTCAAAAGGCTGAGCCAATTAAGATGCTAGTTAAAGGACTACGCACTGGTCTATACAATTTCTCTATAAAATCTCATGATAATATCTACATCCGTTTGGTCGTGAAAGTATAGCAAACACAATTGTTGTTGCATTTATAAGGCTTCAAACTAAAAATAACTAAAATAGGAGATAATAGACATGACGACTAAAAAAAAAATAATTAGTCCGTCTTTTAGATTATAAAAAAATATTGCATACGTATTTTTTCGTTTTTCATCTAAATAGATAATTACGAAGTTACAGACCGTTGAAATTGCGCGTGACGTCATAACCCCCCACTCCTGAACTTTAATACTCATTATCTTTGTTATTATTTATAGTATTTCAAAAACAAAAAATACGTGTCCAATATTTTGCAATAATCTAAATTACGGACTAAATGGATTTGCTTATTTTTTACCCTGTCGTCATGCCTATTGTTTGAAAAATAGTAATATTGGATAAAGTATTCTAATTTCTAATTTATGGATAAATCACGTTGAAACTGTTAGGTAAATTGTAAAAAAAGTCGATAAAAATCTACCAAAATAGTAGGAATTTCGTTGCACTGGCAACATTTTTTGTAATTGTTAAGTTTTTAGAGTTTATTACTTTATCAATTCTTAGGATATTTTATTTAATTTATATTCTAGTTAGTTTTATTTTAAACTACGTTTGAGGTTGAAGTTTGTAATCAAAAACCTCGTACTCTCAAATGTAGTTTGAAGATTATATTTTTGTTAGTTTTAAGATTAACTTAAACGTAACTTTATGAAAAAGTTGAAAACAAGAAGATATTTCTACCGTGGTCATACGCTAGCTACTAGCATATTTAACGGCCGATCCCAATATTCTATCCATAGATCTATCTATCCAGAGATAGGAATTTGACGTAACTTGTATGGGCCTAATGTCAAAATTCTATCTCTATAAGCAAATCGGCAGATTACGGCAGATAGAATATTGGGATTTGTCGTAAGAGCGCGCATACTACAGACTAAACTATCGGCCAACTGTCGGTCGACAGTTTGTGGTCGTGAAATCTATACTAAGCCAGAACGCAGAGGCATGTAACTAATCAATATCTACATAAACTTTTATTAATAATATAAAGCTAAAGAGTTTGTTTGTTTGAACGCGCTTATCTCAAGAACTACTGGTCTGATTTGAGAAATGTTTCAGTGTTAGATAGCCCATTTATCGAGGAAGGCTATAGGCTTTGTTACTAAGTGACTGTCGTACTACCGAAAATAGTAAGCGTAGTAAAAAGTTGTGTAGGTATGAAGGTTCTTGAAGGTAACGAAAAAAATGGCATTTTTAACTTTGCGCGGGCGAAGCCGCTGACAGAAGCTAGTCGTGTATGTATATTGGAAATCACTTTTTAAACAAAGGTTCTCCAATCTATACACCACTAGACCTTCGTAGAAACTAGCTTGTTCCAAAATATACTGTGCCAGAACGCATACGAACTAATCGTGTATAGATTGTAACTGCCTCGTTGGTCTAGTTGTCGCATAGCCGACTGCTGATCACGAGGTCTCGGGTTCGATTCCCGGGACGGGCCGAAATCGCTTTGTGGGTTTTAGAAATTTTCACAAAGCAGCCCGGAGTTGGAAGTTGGTGATTGATACACCCTGATCTCTCGCCGGTCGTGTCGGATTGCCGTCCCATCGGGTTATGAGAGTGAGGGAATAGGGAGTGCACCTGTATCTGCGCAAATGCTTGTGCACTATAATATGTCCTGCGCAGCTGGCTGATCTCCTTATATGAGAACAGCCGCCGTGGCCGATAATCGGCTAGGAGGCCATCATCATCGTATAGATTGTACCAAGTATGCAACAGCGATTGACCACGGCAGAGTAGGCAGGCCTTCATAAAATAATTTGTAAAGTACAGAATTACTTAATTTTAAGTACAAAATTAATTATGTTTAATGTTATTTTACATTAATGAGGCTTATCTTGTTAAATAGACTGAAAATTAAAATAAAAACTTTTGTGAAAATGTTTTTTGTTTTATTTCAAGAAAGAAAGAACAACAAAAAATACTTTAACATAACACCAGAATACCTACATACTACTATTTCGCCCCCTCACAGTTGCTTAACCCCACCCATCCATTTCGCGTCCTCAAAACTTGCTTAACCCCTACCCATCCATTTCACGTCCTCACAATTTGCTTATCCCCACCCATCCATTTCGCGTCCTCACTGTTGCTTGACCCCACCCATCCATTTCGCAGCCTCGTAATTTGCTTAACCCCACCCATCCATCTCGCGTCCTCGTAATTTGCTTAACCCCACCTATCCATTTCACGTCCTCACAATTTGCTTAGCCCCACCCATCCATTTCGCGTCCTCACAATTTGCTTAACCCCACCCATCCTTGTCGCGGCCTCACAGTTGCTTTACCCCACCCATCCATTTCGCGGCCTCACAAATTGCTTAACCCCACCCATCCATTTTGCATCCTCGTAATTTGCTTAACCCCACCCATCCATTTCGCGGCTGCAGAATTCACTTAACCCCACCCATCCATTGAGCATTGAGCATCCTCACAATTTGCAAAACCCCACCCATCCATTTCGCATCCTATAGTTGCTTAATCCTAACTATCGCACTCACGATCTCACAAAATAGAGTTAGTTCTATTCTGAACCAAAACCCTAAGGCAAGGGTTACACGGTCAGTCTGGCGTCATTCCATTCCATCAGTCTGGTCCGGGTCAGACTGATGCCAGAATGACGGACGAAAAATACGGTATATCCTGGACCGTCAGTCCGTCAATCAACCGGTTACACAATTATTCTCCCATCATTCTGACCAGGCTGATGGAATGGAATGACGCCAGACCATGTAACCCTCAACTTTGACGTGATCGTCGTCAACACAGCCACTCGTCAAGCGTCGCCCACTGCTGAACTGGTGTCTCCCCGGGCGCTGGGAACATTTGCCCATACTCACCGCGCTGGGCATGCGTGTTGGGCAGCTTCGGAGATGCTGCTGCCCATCTCCGCCATCTAATATCCCACTTGGTGTTGTGTGGTGGCTATACCGACGCGCGGATGTATAAGCTACATTACTGCCAAGTTTCTTCAAAATCTATCCATGTATGTATTTTTCATTGATTAAAAGAAAACTTTTACGACGGCTTTTTAGTACGTCAATGGTATTTTTTCATGTATTTTTTGTGTGAAAGAAGAACAATGAACAAACATACATACATACAAACTTCCGAGTTTATAATATCAGTGGGATTTGCGGATTTTCTATTGCGTATCGTCTCCTCTAATAACTCTCTTCTACCGACTACTTTACATCTAGAAGATTTGATGGTGCCTTTGGTTCTTTGCTGAAAACTGACTGTAGTTCTCAGTATTCTAGTCAGTAAGTAAAGTAATTAACAACTTGCACATACATCAATATGTACGTACCTACATTTAGTTATATGTGTATGGTAAATATAAATAAATAAAATGCCATCAAAAACATCCTGTAAAAAACCCAAGTCTCGCAGCAGCTCAGTCTCTCTATCGTAAAAAGTTGTGAGATCCATGTAACACCAAGTCAGTTAATTTTTTTAGTCTGAACTTAAAGGACCTTCTGTCTTAAGTTATTACATAAGTTATTATCATGCCAATATTAAAAATATGTTACGTTTTTAACAAATAGATCGACTTGGCCATCGGATGATTTGGTTATTAGTATGTATCACACTACACAGCACCACGGGCCAGCAACCTAATTCCTCACCAGAGTCCCTCCGGATATGATGATGGAGGTGAGTATCTTAAAGAAGTTAATGCTCCTGAAACTTCAATGGCGAACAAGAGTACCGATTAATGAATTGGTTTCAAGAATTTCAATCGCGTGAGGCGCGATAGACGAAAGAATCTAATATAATTGTAATATTCATTGTGTTTTCATGCGACGGCCAAGTCGATCTATTTGTTAAAAACATAACATATTTTTAATATTGGCATGATAATAACTTATGTAATAACTTAAGACAGAAGGTCCTTTAAGT
>NWSH02000507.1:59284-70917 GCA_002382865.2 Heliothis virescens | reverse complement strand
TATGTCTGCTAGAAGTGCCTTATACTTTTGATGATCGGTGAGTCAGTCAGTGAGTGACAAAATTCAGAAACTTTACCAAGTTGTCATTCTTAAACTACTGGTTCAAATTGTCTGAAATTTTAAATACACCGTATTTATACAATTCCTGATTAGTTGCTGAAAATTCAGGCTTCTAGTTTTATCCACAACGAAATTATAGGGAGTCGAAAATGGCCTGAATTGCTTCGAGAAAAGTATGGTACGGCCGTGCCGCTTTTTTCTGCTTGACTTGGCGGGGGCACTGCCGTGCCCCCTGATAAATATTCTGTTCGTTATGAAGTTATGAAATGCAATCTATACTAATATTATAAAGCTGAAGAGTTTGTTTGTTTGAACGCGCTAATCTCAGCAACTACTGCTCCGATTTGAAAAATTCTTTCAGTGTTAGAAAGCCCATTTATTGAGGAAAGCTGTAGACTACTTTTTATCCGGGAGCGGGTGAAACCGCTGGCAGAAGCTCGTAATTTTATATATCACGACTCCATCAACTTATCCCATTGTTTCTTAATAGATTAATGGCAATGTGCACCACTATCGGAACATTATTTATTCGTTTTAAAAGAAATCCAAAAAGTTGCCTCGTCCCCAACTTGAGGATATAATTTATTTTGCATAAGCAATGGAAATTGTGGAGCGTTTAACGAGAACCGTTCATAAATAATTTAGGCTCCAGTTTTTCCACAAGGAAAAAGTTNCGAACGCGGGTGAAACCGCTGGCGGAAGCTAGTAAAAAATATCACTACATAGTAAGTATGGGCGCTATTTAACTTGTCAAATAAGAAACTTTCTTATAGTAGTCTGAAAATTGATGGTGATTGCTACACCGTGCATCGTGTCGCACGTAGCAGTGGGTCCTGCTTGTGATGTATCTCCGGTGGTGTGGAAGTGCCGTCCCATCGCGCTATGAGGAGTGACAGTGCACCTGTGTCACAGCAGATGTGTGTGTGTGCACTTATAGCCAACGCAGCTGGTTGATCTCCTCAGAAAGAACAGTAGCCGTGGCGTTGGTCTGGACGCCATTATTATTATCATAAACTACATTATACCCCACAATAACACAATTAAGATATTTAAATTATTGAAAATTATGTGATTAGGAATAATACGCCTAAGGGTGGTGAGAATCATGAAGAATCCTCGTCAAATAAAAATACGACAACACATCACTCATTTATTAGCTTAACCGAAAATAATATCCAGATTCTTCGAAACTATCTTTTGACTTTCCTTATCCAAGCCCTTGAGTATCTTCTTAAGAGTCTTTATAATAACTTCCATGATCTCTTGCACGTCGTATCTCTTATTGTCTGCGAAGCCTTTCAAGCTGTTTTCAATATCTATCCATTCTAAAGCATGCGCTTCGTCTCTAGGCATTTTCTGGTCTAGCAAGTCGATAATTTCCAAAAATGCTAGCGTGGAGTTCACCCTGTGACTAGCACTGAGAGTTTCAACAATCAATGGCTTATTTTTATGCGTGATAATGTTTTTTAAAATCATGACCATGGGACGTAATACCGATACGGGTAACCTTTCGATCTTTTCGACGCTTTCCTTTATTTTTCTCGAGGTTTGACTCTCCAGCACGTGGTGGAACTTCATATTTTTCATCACTTCGGTCAAAGAATCGACGCTCTGTTTGAATTTCTTGTCGTCGCACCTGAGTAAAGTAGTTAGTATGCCAGTTATGTAATCAGGAAAGCCTTTTCCACTGCGACAAATACCGAATTTCTTGCACGCGTGTCCTAATTCGAGGTTTTGTTCTTTTTCGATTTCTTTCTGGAATATATTCGCTGTGGCTACATTCTGTCTCAAAACTCCTTTCTTATCCATATCTCCGATCATAAAGTTAATCAAACGATTTAAAATACGATTGGACATGTCGATTGTGTTCAAAATGACTTTCTGAGTCCCTAACCTGGTTTTAATCTTCTGTGATCTGGTGTCCGCTAAAAATTCTTTGAATTTCTCCTCATAACTTCTGGCTAGTTCATCGATTTGCTTTTTAACGTGGTACTGGCTCGTCTTTTCTTTAACAACATCGAACACTTTGAGCGTCTGTTTGTACAGATGGTTTGTGAAGTCATTGACTTTAACGTCGTCTCTAATTTTGTGGGTGCCACTGTCGTAGATTTCGCCAGTTCTAATCGTGGTGACGACATCTGTCGTAGAAACCGTTTGTGTACCGTTGAGATTCCTAGAGATGTTTAGAGTGTTATTAGACTGTTTGTGCTTAGTTGGGTCATCGACTGCGCCAGGGGTTTCGTCAACGAAGGATGCTGCGTCATTATTAACAGGACCGTGGTTTTCCTTGCTGTTTGCTTTGAACTTCTCTTTCTCCGGCGTCGGTTCATAGGGATCTATGGGTTTTTTCTTAGCTTTTTTAGGAGTAGTGAAGTCGTACATATCGAATCTTGTATTTTCTTTTTGTGTAGTTGTTTCCTCGCTGTCGATTAAAACTGAACTATCGTCGCTTTGGGAGCTGAATGTAACACGTTTGGGAGTGGCTTCACTCTTAATTTTTTCGGGTTTTTTTTCCGCGTCCTGATCTTCGTTCGTTTCCGCCTTTAACTTTTCAAAATCATCGTCTGTCTTATGTTTTTCGCCAGACCTCGTGTCCTTCTTTTTATGCGTTTTCCGTTCGTGTTTTTCAGACTTTACCTCGTGCTTTTCAGCTGGTGTATCGTGTTTCTTTTTTTTGTGTTTATTGTGAGTGCCTTTTGCTTTGTGGGAACCGTGGAGAGTTTTACGGAGTTCTGCTGCTTGCTTGCGCAACCTTTCTTCTATTTTAGTCAGTCTGTCCTCATCCTGCTGCATTCGTTCCCGTTCTACAGGATCGACGCGTTGCTGTGGCCTGTAGCCTTCCTCATCGGTACTGCCGTCTTTACCCTTGGCATCATTACGGCCGACAGTTCTCCCTGGACTTAAGATTTTGTACTCGTAACTCCAGTTGGGTCCTAAGTCTATGAGGCCATCTATTTTGATGTTCACTGCTTTTATCAACGTTATCGTACCTGAAAATTATTTATTATAAAAGCAGTTGTATATGTGTACCTATGTTTGCAATGGTAATTCTTGACGCGCAAAAGGATATACGGATTATGATGAAACTTGGAAGTGTTACAGGTTATAAAGGTATAATATAAAAACATCAACATAAAGGTTAAATTTCTTCAGGGTGCGGGAAGTTACCCTGTTCCTATTTTGTGGGTTATCGGTCATGGTCCTATTGGACTACGAGAGTACAGCTGTCTCCACAGTAAAATGCAGCTGGTTGATCTCCTTTGTGTACAGCTGGCTTGCCTGTAAGACTTTCATCTGCTAAAATACGTTAAGGTCAGATTCCAGTCTAACCGGGTACAGCTAAGAACCAGTGTCCTACATGGAGCGACTGCCTGTGTGACCTCCACGACCCAGTTACAAAGAAAACCCGATATCTGTTGGTCTTCTGTCTTCTGGTGGACGTAACGCCTGTCAAAGATGTTCAAATGACAGCCGGGACCCACTGTTTATCGTGCCTTCCGAAACACGGAAGAACTCGTCAAGACAAGATGGTCGCCCATCCATGGACTGGCTGTACCAGGCATTGTTGAACCTTATGATCAATCGATCCGTGTAGCTGTAACTTAGCCACGCACGAGCTCATCTCAGCCTGGAAGCCACTTTTTTATTTAAATATAATCACTTACAAAAAATAAAGAAAATCTTCTGTGCAAAACACATTCCATTTCCTTATCGAACCGCTTTAAAATATATTGCATCGTATATTGCGATTGTTAAATAAAATATATTTTATGTTCATGACGAAATTCCACTAGTGGCCGATATGGCTTCCATTACTTATTGTTTTTTTATTAAATTCTATTATAATGTAAATAAATAATGTCGTTCACAGCCGATTGTCGGCTACGGCGGCTGTTCTCATATAAGATCAGCCAGCTGCGCAGGACATATTATAGTGCACAAGCATTTGCGCAGACACAGGTTCACTCCCAATTCCCTCACTCTCATAGTCCGATGGGACGGCAATCCGACATCACCGGAGAGATCACAAGCAGGACCGACTGCAACGTGAGACACGATACACGGGTGTAGCAATCACCAACTACCAGAGTCCGGACTGCTTTGTGAAAGTTTCTAAAACCCACAAAGCGATTTCGGCCTGACCTGGGATTCGAACCGTGGAATCCGTTTTTTGGTGCAGTTGACAGTTACTGTCAGTCAGTCTAAATAAGTCAGTCGGCCCTTGAAAACCAGCCTTAGGGTTGGACCACATCTGGCAGCACGGAATCGCATTTGTTCCGCCTGTGCTACCACGTGCTGCAGTATGCTGCCGCAAATGAACGCGCGCTGTCGCATTCCGCAGACAACAACATATAATATTAATGCAATGAATGTATAGGATAATACAATGATAGCAAGTGATCGGCGGTGAAGTGATACGTTAGCATGCTATCGCGCGCTTCCGGAGTCTCCCTGCCGACCATTGCATTTTGTCCGTGATGCCGATCGCCTCGAGGATTCCACCGCGTGCTATCGCATTATGCTTTCTGTCTCGGTCTAGCAAATGGCAGTTCTAAGCGACAGAAAGAGAAAGGGCAACGGAAAAAGACGATTCCGTGCTGCCAGATGAGGTCCAACCCTTATACCAGCTGTCTTCCTGCGGTTTCACCCGCATCACGTGGGAACTACAGCCCATACCCGTATAAAAAGTAGCCTATGTATGTTATTCTGATGTATAAGCTATATTACTGCCAAGTTTCATTTAACTCTGTCCAGTAGTTTTTGCGTGAAAGAGTTACAAACATACATCCGTACAAACTTTCGCATTTATATTATATTAGTGGGAAGGATTATCACAAACCGGTTTATCAGTTTAAGAGCTTCGGTGCTACAGACAAACCAACATAACAACACCCCTCTTTTTGCGTCGATGGTTAAAAAATGCAAGAAAAAAACCAAAAATCATTATAAAATATCTATAATTATTTTTTTCATATTTACAAAAAATAGTGATACACTTATAGTCTTAGCTTAACTAATTAAATCAATTATACAGCTCAGGTTCACCCTACGCCGAAAGCAAATTTACTTACAACTGACTTCAAACCATTTCACCAATTTTCGCATAACCTCCTTTTTGCGGTCGGTTAAAACGGATAATTTTGAAAACTTAGGCCTAAATTCACTGACCACATAAATTACAGTTTTAGTAGCAGTTGTTTTAAGAAAACTAATAATATGTTGTTGGTGCATTTAAGCCTTATTTGTAACGAAAATGTACAGACGACAGCAGGTCAACCTGCTCGAATCTGACAAATTTTATCGATATACTATGACTAGCTTCTGCCAGCGGTTTCGCCCGCATCCCGTAGAAACTACTTGCCACACCCGGATAAAAAGTACCCTATAGCCTTCCTCGATATCTATCACTATCTAACACTGAAATAATTTTTAAAATCGGACCAGTAGTTCCTGAGATTAGCGCGTTCAAACAAACAAACAAACTCTTTATAATATTAGTATAGATATTCGCAATAAAAAGTTTAATCAGTAACATTTGAATTGTAAGAAGTTTCGGAGTTAAACAAGGACATCAGAAATTAGTTTGTGGTATATTATAACCGCAAAAGATAAGATCACGCCTCATATTGAATGTTAACTTAGGTAAAACATGAAAAAACATGTTATATTTGAATTTCCCTCTTCCAGGCGTCGCATTGACCTTAACCTTCCACTATTGCGATAAGGTCGGAAATCGATTGAAAAAAAAATACTAACTGCGGAATTCAATATTCTGTCTATCTCTGGATTTGCTTACTAGAGATAGGGATTTGACATTACTTGTATGTGGCTAATGTCAAAATTCTATCTCTAGTAAGCTAATCCAGAGATAGATAGGTTATTGGGCCGTAATTCGGTTAGGTTGACCTGCTGTCGTCAGCATATGCAAAAAAACGTGTTTTTAGTAAAATGGTTCAAACAAAATAACGACTATAGTAAACTGTGTTTGAACAGTCAGACAATTTATATATTTATTATATGTATAAATTTATCGTATTATATAATCATCCTGCTATAATCTTTTTAAGGGGGATATTGTACAGACGACAGCACATCAAGTTACCACAATCTGTCAAATTTCTGCAATAGATTTTCAACCTTATCACAATGGCGGTAGGTTAATATTTGATTGGTAAAATTTGACAGATTCGTATAAGTTGACCTGCTGTCGTCTGTACATAGGACCTAGCAATAATTTACTATACCAATTCTCAAAGAAAATTTAAACTTTTACGGTCACTTTCAGAGGTGAAGGAATCTTACAGATTACGCCATAGGAAAATAGTCAAAATTAGATATCAATGGCATCATCTCTCAGATAACTATCCAGGACTTTATCTGGAACCTGTGAAACTAGCGTTTAATTAATTAGATTTCGTCCCCCTAAAAAAGGTATTTTTACAAACTTTATATCTTTTCTGCTTAATATTTTAATACAAATTCGTTTGCATTGATTGAGACCTAATTCCACCGGCGACATGAACGTAAATTAACTTAAAACAACTATTTACTCAGACTTTCCACGTGCAATTTTCAAAGTAGAGAGTAAGAGAAAAATTACGCATATATTGTCGGTGAAACTAGGCCTAAGAGCGCTTTCTTTTGCCGCTTGTAGTCGCGCGACAAAACGAGTAAAGCTCTTCAGTTCAAAATTTTTGACGAAAAAAACGCTTTTAAGGCGGCAACCCGCTAACACAATATAAACTTAAATAAAAAATAATGTAACAAAAAATATATTTATCTCAATTCTCTTCAAATTTCACGAAATCAGGAACACCACAATTTTATACTTAACTAGCTTCCGCCAGCGGTTTCGTCCGCTTTCCCGTGGGAACTATTGCGCGCACCCGGATAAAAAGTAGCCTATAGCCTTCCTCGATAAATGGGCTATCTAACACTGAAAGAATTTTTCAAATCGGACCAGTAGTTCCTGGAATTAGCGCGTTCAAACAAACAAACAAACTCTTCAGCTTTATAATATTAGTACAGATTTGGGTCGAGAATCCTCGAATTTGACTTCACAAATCAACAGCTTGTATAAACGACAAAAAAATTATTCAAGCATCAAAATTGAATTCGTCAGGAATAATATCGATTTCGGCAGTTTTGGCCGCTATAAGATCTTCTAAGGCAATCTTATCAGTATAATTCTCATTGATTGGCTGATTACAAGTATCTGTCTCACCAATTTCAGCGTCTAAAGCAGCCATTAGCTTTGAATCGTCCATCTCTTCGCTGTCATTAACGTTTTTATTAGTTTCATTATTCACTATAACACTGATAGCGTTTTTATAATCTGTGTTTACGTCTGTTTGTACGTCATTTTTATTATTAGTTATTTTAGAATCGCGATTAAAATTATCGATTGAGAATTCGTTTATTTGAGATTTGTGTTCGTCTGTTTCCGAACTATTCTCGGGTAGTGATGTGGCATTGTCGCTGGTATCGATATTAATTTTATCGATACTTTCTTTATCATTTTCACTAACAATATCACTCTGAGTGTTGTCATTTAATAAACTCTCATTTAAAGTACCAATAGAATTAGAATCTTGACTTTCAAAATCATTTTTTGAATCGTCAACGTCATTTTTGAGTGAAACGTCATCGTTCAAGTCATTTCCGTCATTCTGATTTTCGTCTTTACTCACTTCTGGTAACAGATCGTCATTAATTTTAGTATCGACATCGTTTTTACTTAGAACAGCACTATTTTTATCGATTTCTATATTATTAATAGTACCATTATTGACTGCCTTATCTTCTAACCGCGGCAAATCCTCATTATTAACATTAATACTACTTAAATTATTATTTGAACCATTTTCATTGCACACATTATCATTATTCGTAACAACACTATTCACGTCTTTTTCTTCTGTCGATACTTTAGTTACATCACTAGCGACAGCTTCACTTAAATTACTTTGTGCATTGATTTGATCATTTTTATCGACAACTCGACCTAAATTATCGATTTCAGCTACTTTATCATCACTAGTGTTTTCAATGTCTTTATTGACAACAGATTCTTTATCGATACTCTCAACAACCGCACTATCATTATTTTCATCGACAACTTTCGACAAATCATCACTAGCCGCCATTTTAACATCACTAGAACCTATTTTATCATCATCTACAGTTATATCATCACTAGGAGTAATTTTGTCATCACTGGTTTCCATTGCTTCATCACTGGGACCGGTTTTATCATCTGCAGTTTCAATTTTATCATCACCGGCTGTTTTTTCATCGCCATTCGTTTGGTCATCACCATCAATTTTGTCATCAGCATTCATTTCGTCATTAACGCCCGGTTTGTCATCGCCACCCGTTTTGTCATTGCCACCCATTTTGTCATCACCACCCGTTTCGTCATCACCGACTATTTTGTCATCACCCTTATGCTCAGTAGTTGACTTATCATCTCTGACATCCATACAATTTTCCTCACCACCAACTTTATCACTTAAACCCGTACTTAAGTTAGCACTCTCATTCTTATCATCACCAAAATCTTCATCATCACCCAAATTATCGATAATATTATTAATATCTCTTGTCACATCATCTTCTGTCTCATTAAGAAGAGAATCAAACGCATTCTTCTCTGCTTTGACTCTTCTTCGCTTCCTTGGGACTCTACCTAAACATTTCTGAGAGAAGATAATTTTTAACGTCAAATTTGCGAGTGTATCAACCTTCTTCTTCTTGATAGAAGGTTCTAGAACAGAAGTACAAGTGATATCGTCATCAGAAGACTCGTCAGAATCCCAGTGGATGTAGTTCTCTTCTGAATAGAATTCGTCTTTAATTTCGTCTTTGATGGAGACCATTTTGTCAAGACCTGGTTCTGATTTTATGCGGAGACTGGATACTGAGGATATGTATGGGTAGATGCAGTTCTTGTCCAGCCCGAAGTCCTGGGGACAAAATGTAGATATTAGTATTGAACAGGCTTCGGGATAGTTTCCTTACTGCGGAAATAAATATTCTGTCTATCTCTGGATTTGCTTACTAGTGATAGAATTTTGACAATAGCCCCATACAATTAATGTCAAAATCCTATCTCTGGTAAGCAAATCCAGAGTTAGATAGGTTATTGGGAACGGCCGTTAGTCCCATCCCTTTCCTCGATCGCGCCACCTGTCGAGCATTGAGCCGCAACTTCAGTTCGAACCGACGCAATGGCCGGCCGGCAACAATAACTGCGCGCGCGGTGTAAAATCTCAAATATACCGTGAAATACGGCTAATAGTGACATGGTGTGGTGATCCCCTGGTTCCCAGTATCCTGTGAGTACCTAACATTTCATTTGTTTATCTCTTAGCCTGTTTTTTGTTAGGCAGCTAACGGCCGTTCCCAATAACCTATCTATCTCTGGATTTGCTTACTAGAGATACAATTTTGACATTAGCCCCATACAAGTAATGTCAAATTCTTATCTCTAGTAAGCAAATCCGGAGATAGACAGAATATTGAATTCTGCAGTTAGAGACGCGTCCCGTCCGGGCGTGAAACTCAATCAAGTATAATAAGATTTTGATTAATCGAGTCCAGGTACCAGATAGCTATTTAGAACTTTATCTAACTTAAAAACCGGCAATGCGAGTTGGACTCGCGCATGAAGGGTTCTGTACCCCATCCCGCTTATTTTTTTTTACATTTTTAGTATTTGTTGTTATAGCGGCAACGGAAATACATCATTTGTGAAAATTTGAGCTTTCTAGCTATCACGGTTAGTGAGATACAGCGTAGAGACAGACAGACAGACAACGAAGTCTTAGTAATAGGGTCCCGTTTTACCCTTTGGGTACGGAAGTCTAAAAACAGGTTATCGGTCCAAGGTACCGGTGGTTAGGGGCCCAGAGATAGAAACCTCCTCACAATATGCGCCGTATCAAGGAGTACCGCCTTCTGCATCAGTCTCTTGACCCAGTCAAAATGAAAATTATAGTTCATTTATTTTATCATGAGAGTTCATAACTGATAGTTATAGTGATGTAACCTAACGAAACTTAATCGAATATTTTTTAATATCGAATCGGTTGGCAAAGAAAATGAAATCGGAACTGCGAATTTTTATATAGCCGCTACTCTACATCGATTTTTTTACCGATTCAGTAACTTGCGTCAATCTCTATTGACGGAAATCACATTCCATTTCATGCATCTGACATTTACGACATCTTTTAAAATCATATTTTTTTAAATTTGAAATTGAAAATAGCAAGAAATATAGTTTACTGGGTAATTAACAAAGAGACAATACTTTAAAATAACGTTGTTTTGTTGGTTTATTTGTTATCGCTCTTAAGATGAATGCGACCACTAGAAGGGGGAAATTCAAATATAAAACTTTTTATTGCGAAATATCATAGTTTCGACAGTTAAATTTGAATTGTAAGAAGTTTCGGATTTAAACAAGGACATCAGAAATTACTTTGTGGGATATTATAACCGCCAAACTTAAGATCACGCCTCATATTGAATGTTAACTTAGGTAAAACATGAAAAAACCATTTTATATTTGAATTTCCCGCTTCTAGTGGTCGAATGCACCTTAAGCAGGATGCGTGTGATAGAAAACTTAGATCTGTCAGGGAACTCATCATAATGTAAAAATACTATAATATGTTTTAAAATGAATAAATGGAAAAGGGTACACATGACAGTATCAATATACTCACATAGCTGACAGTGGACACGTCGTAGTGTTCCTGCTTGATGTTAGTCAGTAGCGGGTCACAGCGTGATATCCGTACCTGCGCCGGCCTCAGCCGGCCCAGCAGCTCGGGGTCTATTACCACTTCACCTGAGACAATAATAATATAGTATTGTATATAAATATGGCTAAAATAAAAGGATGAATAAAAAACATGTCTAAAATAATAAGTCTGACCATTTTGTGGTGCAGTTGACAGCTTTCAATCATTTAAAATATAACGCCATCGATTCTTTTTTAATTTTTTTTTTTGTAAAAAAGCTTACCGTAATCTAGGAATGATTTTAAGGACAGCAAACCATTTTACAAACTTCAAGGCATTAAAAGCATTATATTATACGGCTACGGCCAGGCTAGTATACTTCGCCTACTTCCATAGTCTAATGTCATATGGCGTTTTGTTATGGGGGGCAGCGGCTGATGTCCAATCAATCTTTGTCTTACAGAAAAGGGCGATCCGAGCAATCTATGGCTTGGGCCCTCGCGAATCACTTAGAGACTTTTTTAAAGAAATTAATATACTCACTTTGCCATCATTGTATATTTTTGAAAATATCATGTTTGTTCGCAAAAACCTTCACAAATTTATAGTCAAAAGTGACGTGCACCAAATAAATACTCGTAACAAACATAAATTAGTGGTTCCAAAGTTTAGGCTAACTAAATCAAATAAGTCGTTTTTAGGGAATTGTGTACGTTTTTATAACAGGCTGCCTAAATGTATCCTTGATCTTACAGATAAAAAGTTTAAAAATGTAGTTAAAAGTATTTTAATTAAAAGAGCATATTATAAGATCCAGGACTT
>NWSH02000507.1:43898-58759 GCA_002382865.2 Heliothis virescens | reverse complement strand
TTAGGCTAACTAAATCAAATAAGTCGTTTTTAGGGAATTGTGTACGTTTTTATAACAGGCTGCCTAAATGTATCCTTGATCTTACAGATAAAAAGTTTAAAAATGTAGTTAAAAGTATTTTAATTAAAAGAGCATATTATAAGATCCAGGACTTCATTGATGACAAGGATCCCTGGCGTTAAAATAATTATTCTTTCTCTCTGTACATGTGGCTTCCCCGGCGACCACGGCACTCCCACCAAGTCGAGCCATGCGAAGTGCAAGATACAACACCCATCTCAGAACTTGAATTACCTTATATCATAAAGTACTTGAATTATATAAATGTATAAATAAACATCATTATCTACTACATTTGCTTAAGCATTGTTTGTATAATTCATTAATATATCTTAGCTCCAGATTCTCTTGCAATGTATAACTTTCTCAGGGATAGCTTGTAGCTGTAAGAAAACTATTGTAAACATGTGTTTTTTAAAAAGAGTATCCATGGAGTTTCTTGCCGGTTCTTCTCCATGAGACCCACTTCTTCGAACCGTGCAACTAGCTTGACTTTTCATAAGAGCTTTTATAGGCCTATTTGAAATAAAAAATATTTGATTTGATTTGATTTGATTTGATATGAAGCTCTCGTCAAGGGCCACCTGGAATTTAATGCGGTAGTTTGGGCGCCTCACGAAGCCAAATATAAATTTATGTTAGAACGCATTCAGAATAAGTTCGTAAGATTTATGTATTTAAAACAATACGGTGTGTACCCAGGATATCCACTTTTATATCCTACTCTTTTCGTACTAGGCATGATAGGATATTACAAACTAGAAGTAAGGAGGGAGGTAGCCCTCGCTGTTTACTTGTGGAAGGTAATTAGTGGCAAAATCCACAACCCGCAAGTGCTAGGCACGGTGGCGCTGTCCCCCCCGGACGGGCACGTGGGCGCCGGCGCCGGCCGCCGCTGCTGAGCGCACTGTCCGCGCTTAACACATTCGCACGCACAGACAGAGCCCTTCATTCTCTTTCAATAAATCACAATTAATATCTCACCTTTCTTCTTCGCCGTACAGACTAGTTCGTGTTTCTTTAGATTCTTTAATATTGTGTAGTTCCTCTTGCATTTCGGACATTTACCTGGAAACAAGAAAAAGATTTTTGTATATTAACTGTGTCATATGGTTTTACCTGAGGGAATTACTGCATTTGCAGAGAAAATTTGCTTTTTAATAGTGGAAGGTTAATATTCGATTCTTCTTCTTATCTCACTCGCTACAGGTTTAATCACCTAACAAGCGCTAGTGTCAGAGTTTTCTCAAATCCGCCTGGAAGCCTCTGACGTGGATTTGTAAACAACTGCTACTGAGTAGCATTCTGTAGCCGGCTTTACGTGCCCTCCCAGGCATACCACCAACTTCCAAACTCCAGGCTGCTTTGTGAAAGTTTCTAAAACCCACAAAGCGATTTCGGCCTGGCCCGGGAATCGAACCCGAGACCTGTGATCGACAGTCGCGCTATGCGACCACTAGACCAACGAGGCAGTCAATAAGTCAATATTCGATTGGTAAAATTTGACAGATTCGGGTAGGTTGATGTGCTGTCATATACAATAATACTATAGTGTTGCCTCACCGCCGGGCCTGTAGTCCTCTCCCATACACTTGTGTGTGTCCAGCAGGTTGTTGGTCGGGAACAGATGCCAGCATACTGGGCACTTCACGTCTGGCACCTCTTCGAATGGTATGCACTGGTTGTTTGAGAAATGTCTGAAAATATAAAAAGCATATTTAAATCAGTATAGTATTATAATTTCAGGAAAATAATTATTAAGGGTTGGCCTACACCGGGTTGGCTAGACCGAGACAGAAAGCATAATATGCCGATCGTCTCGAGGATTCCACCGCGTGCTATCGCATTATGCTTTCTGTCTCGGTCTAGCAAATGGCAGTTCTAGGCGACAGAAAGAGAAAGGGCGACGGAAAAAGGCGATTCCGTGCTGCCAGATGTAGGCCAACCCTTATTAAAAAAACTGGTTAAGTGCGAGTTGGACTCGCGCACGAAGGGTACCTATTAACTACAACTAGCCAAAATAGAAACATTTTTCAAAATACAAATAACTTTGTCTTTCATACAAATGTATGAATAGCAAAGTTATAATTTGCGGTTTCACACGTTTATTGTATGGGGACCCCCCTTAATATTTTCTTTTTATTCTTAGTATTTGTTGTTATAGTGGCAACAGAAAATGATATATTTCTGTTGCCACTATAACAACAAATGTGAAAATTTCAGCTTTCTAGCTATCACGGTTAAAATGTCTGTCCGAAAAATGTTTGTATTTTGGCTAATTGTGGGTAATAGATACGTTCATTTTTAGGGCTCCGTACCCAAAGGGTAAAAAGGAACCCTATTACTAAGACTTCGTTGTCTGTCTGTCTGTCTGTCTCCACGCTGTATCTCACTAACCGTGATAGCTAGAAAGCTGAAATTTTCACAAATGATGTATTTCTATTGCCGTTATAACAACAAATACTAGAAAAGAAAAAAAAAAATTATGGGGCATGGTACGGAACCCTTCATGCGCGAGTCCAACTCGCACTTGGCCGGTTTTGAAATTACTCATTTTTTTAATGTTGACTTGGGTCGAGGATCATTAGCATAACTACGTCCTCGTATTTGACCAGAATGCAAATTAACAGCTTGTATAGTAAGAAAGAAATAAATTAAGTTTATTTAGCACAGACAGGGGGCTACAAATATTTAATAATAATAATAATTTAACAAAATAAAACAAGAAAGGACGATGGGCACTTTTGTATGAGCATTGTACCCACTTTTCAATGTTCCTCAACAGTGATGAAACCTATGTCAAATGAAAGCTCTTGATGAGCACTTTATTTCATTGAATGGCAGCCAAGTCCGAATCCAGCGCCAACTTGGTGTTTTCGACCATTTAAGAAAGTTATGTTTCTGACTGTACAACATGCAACAGTGATGTTACCTATGTCAAATGAAAGCTCTTGATGAGCACTTTATTTCATTGTATAGCAGCTGAGTTGAGAGTCGAAAACACCATGTTGGCGCCGGATTCGGACTTGGCTGCCATACAATGAAATAAAGTGCTCATCAAGAGCTTTCATTTGACATAGGTTTCATCACTGTTGAGCAATGTTAAAAAGTGGGTACAAATTGACGCATGGTCCTTTATAGTACATTTTGATACAAGTGCGGTAAGTTTGTCATTACAGTCGAGGCGGGATTGACGCCCGAGCCGAAGGCGAGGGCGTCAATTAGCCGAGAACTGTAATGATAAATCCGCACGTGTGCCAAACGATGTTTTTCAATACACTTAAAAAGAGAAAATTAATAATAAATTCGATTTCATTATGTGTAAATCAACAATAACAATGTTGTAAAACAAGCTATGGATGAATCTTATTTTTTCTGCGTTTGTAAGTTGACAGTCTGGCTAAGGCACTACTCCAAACAGCCTAATAAAAATGAAACAGTAAAATTGTATACTACAATTAACTACCCCTTAGTTCTCAAATGAATTGTAGTTTCTCATATTACACACACATTATTTATTTTTATGAAATCAAAATATTAGAGTGTAGGTATGTATTTTCTTTAAAATAACTTTGCAGAAATAAGAAAAAAAGCGTATTTGTAAGGATGTTTGAAATAAACCTGAGAAGTTTTTCTTTTCCCGCGTTTATTTGCAACTTGACAGTCAGACTAAGGCGATGCCTAGACGGACAATATTTTTACCGTAATATTACGCAATTACATTGTCCGTCTAGGCACCACCTAAGTAAATCGTTCAAACTGCCTAAAATAAAAATAGTAAAATCAAATAGAAATTCCTATTTCAAATTAAGAATGCTTTCAATCAATTTCTGATGTACATATAATCAAGGGTGCACTTTGCTCAAATTAAAAAAAAGGCTGTGTAAACGTTTTCGCACTAGTGCGGTAAATAGCACTTTACGTGCCTGTAGACGATGTGGTAAGTGACAGTTTGGTAGCAAGTGTTTTGAAAATAACTTTTTCTTTAAGTGCTATTTACCGCACTAGTGCGAAAACGCTTACACAGTCTTTTTTTTAATTCGAGCAAAGTAGACCCAAAATTATTCATCCACGCATTAAAAATTTATGAATACAAAATTGATATTTTAATTTAAATATGAATAAAATAGCATTTTATGATAAATATTCGCCAATATTAATTTATAAAGCATTCTTAATTTGAAAATTAAATAGGAATTTCTACTTGATTTGACTATTTTTAGGGTTCCGTAGCCGAATGGCAAAAAACGGAACCCTTATAGATTCGTCATGTCTGTCTGTCTGNACAGTTTCGTAGCAAGTGTATTGAAAATTATTATAGTAGTACTCACTCGTCATATCCAGCTAAATGCTTGAAGTTAGTAGCACATCTAGTGCAGGTATAGGGCCGACCCTTGCTGCGGTGCTGGCGGTGGTGCGCGGCCGCCTCGTCCGCCGACGGGAACCACAGTCCGCACGGGTTGCACGCCAGCCTGGAAGGTGGGGGCAGTTGATGTTAGGCTTTATGTCGTTATTTATGGAATATTAATCTATACTAATATTATAAAGCTGAAGAGTTAGTTTGTTTGTTCGTTTGTTTGTTTGAACGCGCTAATCTCAGGAACTACTGGTCCAATTTGAAATATTCTTTCAGTGTTAGATAGCCCATTTATCGAGGAAGGCTATAGGCTACTTTTTATCCGGGTGCGCGCAGTAGTTTCCACGGGAAAGCGGGTGAAACCGCTGGCGAAAGCTAGTTTAATATAAAAAATCTAATGGGATAAAACTTTTAATTAAGTACCTATTTACTGAAAAAAGTGAAATAAAAAACAAATAATATATAATAATAATATATCGGGACACCTTTTCACACACGGTTGGCTAGCCTCATGGTAAGCTATTAATTAGCTTGTGTTATGGGTGCTAACACAACTGATAAACTACATATATATTTTTATAAATAGAATATTATAACACCCAGACCACAGCCAACAAACATGCTCATCACACAAATGTTGACCGTTCCGGTAATCGAACCCGAGAACATCAGTTCGTCAGTCCGGTATGGTAACCATTGCACTAACGAGGTCTATTATAGCCCGCATTTTTTAACCGACTTAAAAAGAACGCGCTAATCTCAGGAACAACCAGTCGAATTTGAGAAATTCTTTCAGTGTTAGATAGCCCATTTATCGAGGAAGGCTATATGCTACTTCTTATCCAGGTGCGCAGAGTAGTTTCACTCACCGTGGACTAGTAAAGGTGACACCGTGTTGCTTCATATGGTTGCTGACAGCCTGCACGGTCTTGAGAGCGTGCCCGCAGATGCTGCACTGGTGTTGAGGGACGGGGGACGGTGGCCTCTTCGGAGGTGTCTTCTGCTTGATGCTCCTATGGGAACGGGGGGAGGTTTTGGGGGACGGTTTAGGTGGTGGAGATTTTGCTGATATCCTGGGGGTGAGAAGAGTTTTAGTGATTAATTTTATAAACTGCAGTCCAAGGGGCTTCGTAGATATGCAGCCACAAAAAATAATAAAAAAAAGCTTTTAAGTTTTTAGGGTTCCGTACCCAAAGAGAAAACGGGACCCTTCGTTGTCTGTCTGTCTCCAGGCTGTATCTCATAAACCATGATAGCTAGAAAGCTGAAATTTTCACAAATGATGTATTTCCGTTGCCGCTATAACAACAAGTCCTAAAAATTAAAAAAAAATAACATATCTATTACCTACTACCATTTTTCGAGCACCAAAAAATAATTTTGTTTTTCATTTAGATAGGCAGTTGCTGCATGTGGCACACTGGTGCATGCTGCATGCTGTTAGACTGGAAACTGACCATATAGTTATGAAAAGGCTAGGCAGATGATGTTCTATACTTACTTGACTTTTTTGACCGGGGTGTCCAGTTTGACAGGCTCTTTATCACGTGATCGTTTCAGACGCGGCGTCAACAAGGAATTGTCTTCAGACTAAAAATAAAGATAAAAAACTGCCTTCACAAAAAAACACTGAAAGGGATAAAAGAAAACTTTTCACATGGCTCTAGAAGTCGGTGTCTGCAGGTCTGTTGACTGTGTTTATTTTGCCACCGACTTCTAGAACCATGTGAAGTTATATTTTATACCTTTCAGTGTTTTTTTGTGAAGTCGGTTTTGTTTTTTTGTAAAAAGTTTTTTTTATTTTATGATTTTCAGTTTTCGGGCCTAAAACTATAATATCTTTAATACCCATACCCACCCACAGTGACAGTCGGTCCCGTAATAGTATTATCGACGTAAAATAGCGTACGAAATTTGAAGAGTTCTCTCAATTTCTCCAGGATCCCATCATCAAATCCTGGTCTCCTTACCATGGGACCACCTGTGAAGAACACCCTTTCAAACAAAAAAAGAATTTTGAATATCGGTCCAGCCATCTTCGAGTAATCGGTGAACATACATAAAAAAAAAAGATACGGTCGAATTGAGAACCTCCTCCTTTTTGGGAAGTCGGTTAAAAACCCGCCGACATAAAAATTTACGAACGGAAGCGGAAACAAGTTGATCAATCGCAGTTGGGGGACTTTTCTATGGAACACTTAGTTGGAAAAAAATAAAAGTCTAATAATAATAATTACCTTTATTTCTTTCTTCAGTATAGACTTGGGTGTACTCTTTGGAGATTTTGATTTATCCTGTAAAAAATAATTATTGAGTTAAAGGTGCATTCGACCACTAGAAGCGGGAAATTCAAATATAAAATGTTTTTTTTTTTTATATTTTACCTAAGTTAACATTCAATATGAGGCTGTAACGTTGTACGTTATTTTAGAGTACTAATAAATAGTAAAACGTCATAAACCTATTCAAAATAAAATACTAAATGTAATATAATGAGCCGTGAGCCGAGCGCCGCACGCCGCGATAGCTAGCCGCGTCACGGAAACCGGTTCTACGAACAATCCCTACCACCTAGACTGCGAGTCGTCGCTGGTTAGGGAATATTCCACAATTTTGGAAAGAACACACGGCCTACCACGCGACAGCGAACAGACGCCTATACGTCACTTGTTCTTTCTAATTTTCTAATTTTAAACAGCTGTTTTAATTATTTTAATTTGCACCTTTTTTTAATTTATATTCCTCTAAGTGCATTTANTAATGAGCCGTGAGCCGAGCGCCGCACGCCGCGATAGCTAGCCGCGTCACGGAAACCGGTTCTACGAACAATCCCTACCACCTAGACTGCGAGTCGTCGCTGGTTAGGGAATATTCCGCAATTTTGGAAAAAACACACGGCCTACCACGCGACAGCGAACAGACGCCTATACGTCACTTGTTCTTTCTAATTTTCTAATTTTAAACAGCTGTTTTAATTATTTTAATTTGCACCTTTTTTTAATTTATATTCCTCTAAGTGCATTTAAATTCAGTGAAACCCCAAATCGGGGTTCTTCCAACACCTATCTGCTTTCTTCTTCTTCTTCACCTTCTTCTCTACTGTCCGAGTCAACGTGACCTTCGTGACCTTCACGCCGAGTCAACGGGCCTACCCCGCAGCATCGTCGGCTGTGCCGCTGCGGAGCTGCGAGCACCCTATCTACACAACCGGCTACTGATCCAGGACAGTGGTGTTTCTACCGGCGAACTAAAATTCGTTACGCGCTCGATATTCGAACTCACTCCCAGCTCAACCGACACCTACCTATCTGCCAACCAAATAAACCGGAACTACTATCAATATTTTTTTCTTTTTTTTCTACCACCCAGTAGCTAACGTTACAAGGCGTGATCTTATGATTGGCGGTTATAATATCCCACAAAGTAATTTCTGATGTAAAAAACTTTTTATTGCGAAATATCATAGTTTCGACAGTTACATGTGAATTGTAAGAAGTTTCGGAGTTAAACAAGGACATCAGAAATTACTTTGTGGGATATTATAACCGCCAATCATAAGATCACGCCTCATATTGAATGTTAACTTAGGTAAAACATGAAAAAACCATTTTATATTTGAATTTCCCGCTTCTAGTGGTCGAATGCACCTTAAGGCCGTGTTTTTACAATTTATACGTTACAGCTTCATAGTAAAGCAGCTAAACAGATTTTGATGGAATTTTCATCACAAGTGATCGATCATACATAAGGTTTGAGCAACACGACCATAATGTCATGACGAGTTCCTCCGTGTTTCGGAAGGCACGATAAACTGGTGGGTCCCGGCTGTCATTTGAACATGTTTGGCAGTCGTTACGGGTAGTCAAAAGCCAGAAAGTCTGGCAACCAGTCTTAGCAATGGGTATAGGGTAGCCCGGGACAGGCAGTCGCTCCATGTAAAACACTGGTTCTCAGTTGCATCTGGTAAGACTGGAAGCCGACCCCAACATAATTGGGAAAAGGCTAGGCAGATGATTATACCTGCAACCGACTGAGCGACACATTATCATCCTTAGAATTGTTCCTGTGTCGTGTGATCCGAGGCGGCGTGGGAGAGCGCCGGCTCTTGCGACTCGGACGACCATCTGATGAGCTTCTCTTCTCCTATAAATAATATACTTAGATTATTTTATCTTCTGTTAAATAAATTAAATAGAGAATAATTTAATGTACATGGAAATTCTATAAATACTATCAAATAATGTCCTACGCAATAAGAGTGACATCGCAGAATGGCGCGACGCGAATCAATTCGCAAGTTCTTGCTATGATCGCGCGAGCTCGCATTGAATTCGCATCTGATAGCTCTGCTATATGGTAATTTACAACTACTCAAATACAATACTTTTAATGAACTGTCAAAATGGTTACTTTCTATGCAATATTGTTGTGAAAACGCAAACTATGACGTCATAGATTTTTTACACCAGGCTGTGTATTTATTTAAATTATATCATCTAAAAAAGAAAACCGCCTATGTGTAGGACTTGCACACGAAGGGTTCCGTACAAAAAAAAACACGTTTATTATATGGGAGTCAAACTTAATATTTATTGTATTTGTTGTTATAGCGCCAAAGGAAATAAATCATCCGTGAAAATTTCAACTTTCTAGCTTTACAGAAACAGAACAGTTTAGGAGATACAGCCTGGTTACAGACGGACGAATGGACAGCGGAAGCTTAGTAATAATAGGGTCCCATTTTCAGCCTTAAGGCATGAAACCCCAAAAATTTAATAAAATTTTCCATCACTGACATTATTTTAAGACCCTTCACCAAAAAAAAAGATTCTATTTTGACCTGTTTAGCTATACTATCGCGTAGTTTCCCTCATGTAGGACATGGCTTGAGCATACCTTAGACTTCAAATCCGGTTCTTTCTTGATGAGCACCTTAGACTGCATGACTTTGCCTCTCTTGTGCCTAGCTACCGGCTCTCCGTCAGAGTCATCATTCACGTACACCGGCTCTGTCAGGCCTAGGATACACTCTCCAGCATCCGGCTGAAAATATATTAGAAAAATAATTTTGAAAAAATATATTTTAAACCAGGTTCTGTAAACCTATGTCCAAAATAACTGGTTAAAAAGTAGCCAATAGCTTTCCTTGGAAAATGGTGTATTTAACACGAAGATTTTGTTAGAATGACTCCAGTACCTCCTGAGATAAGCTTGTTCAAGCCCATGGATGGGTGTAGAGATGTGCCGTTGCCGGCAATATTGCCCAAAGTGGGAATATTGGTAGCAATATTGCCGCCAATATGGCCCAAAGTGGCAATATTGCCGGCAATATTGCTACCAATATTCCCACTTTTTAGCAATGTTGCCGGCAACGGCACATCTCTAGATGGGTGTCTTACATCATGACCAATTCTTACGTGTTTTGGAAGGCACGGTAAGCCTACGTTCAGACATGCGGGAACCACGCGTTTTTCTGGCGGTAACCGCGCGGTTGTCTGAAAGATTACTTAATAACTCACAAATAAAACGCGCGCCATTTCAGAATCGCATGAAAATCGCGCGGTGTGGTGGCCTAAAGTGGTGGGTCGCGGCCGACATTTGAAAATGTCTAGCAGATGTAGTCAGAAGTTCAGCTTTATAATATTAGTATCGATTATTTTGAACTTACAGCTCCTCTTGGCATGGATTGTGGAGGCAGGCCGAGCCTCAGCCGTGTCCTCTTGTTAGTCTGCCGGCACATCTCCAGAAACTCGTAGAAGTCATTAACCTTGTCCACACAGAGCTCACAGATGAGGGGGGGCATTTTATCATCTTGGTGCACCTGGAATGGAATGGGCAAAGTATTTATAGTTGTTGTGACATCTATACTAATATTATAAAGAGGAAAACTTTGTTTGTTTGGTTATAATGAATAGGCTCAAAAACTACTGGACCGATTTTAAAAATTATTTCACCATTTGAAAGCTACATTATCCACAAGTGACATAGGCTATGTTTTATCCGGGTACGGGCAGTAATTCCCACGGGATGCGAGTGAAACCACGGGAAAACGGCTAGTTATAATGTAAACGTGAAAACCCACAAAGTTTTAGAAACTTTCACATAGCAGCCCAGAGTTTGAAGTTGGTGATTGATTCACCCGTGCATCGGAGAGCTTGTTAATGTTGGTCCTGTGCCTGATCTCTCACCGGTCGTGTCGGATTGCCGTCCCATCGGGTTATGAGAGTGAGGGAATAGGGAGTGCACCTGTGTCTCAGCTAATGCTTGTGCACTATAATTATGTCCTGTACAGCTGGCTTATCTCCTTGTATGAGAACATAGCCGGCAACCGGCTACGATGCCATCATCATCACCATTAGTGTAAATTTTGACGAGTGGTAAAGCTATCACTATTTATCAACCCCATGCTAATTAAACTGATTTTAAACTTATATTGATATGCACTTGTATGATTTAGAGCAATATTTCTGATAATGTGAATAATATATGTCTAAAGGCAGTTAAAAACCGGCCAAGTGCGAGTTGGACTCGCGCACGAAGGGTATCGTACCATTACCTATGCAAAATGAATGTATCTATTACCTAAAACTAGCCAAAATACTAACATTTTTGGGACCACAAAATATAACTTTGTTTTTCATACAAATGTATGAATAACAAAGTTATAATTTGCAGTTTCACACGTATATTTTAATTTTTTAGTATTTGTTGTTATAGCGGCAACAGACATACATCATTTGTGAAAATTTCAGCTTTCTAGCTATCACGGTTAATGAGATACAGCGTGGAGACAGACAGGAAGCGATAGACAGACAACGAAGTCTTAGTAATAGGGTCCCATTTTACCCTTTGGGTACGGAACCCTAAAAAGGTAATTGCGTTTCATCTTCTTTGATACAATAATTACTTCACAATGAGAAAGCATGAGTTTTATTCAAAATTATATAGAAAATACAGGTATAAAAGACATGCAAACTTCTGTGTAACCATATAGAGTACTTTGATAACGTGACTTGAATAACTGTACTTTTGTAGTTTTTAGAGATATGAGCAATTTTCGTAATGAAAAGGGTAACCTATTTTCAAACTGGATATTGATTCGTTCTAATACGAAATTTTACGATATTTCAAATGTATATGAACGTGTTTTAGGCATTGTTGGTAAGGTTTATTGTTTTTATAAGTCGGATAGATAACTATAATGTTTTATTTCGGACTTGAGACATCGCTATCTAGCATTTGTTTAACAACAAACAAAACGTTTTCCAACACATTTTTTTACGATAAGTTGTGAATGGGAATGCTAGATTTTAGTACCAACTAGTCGGTAATCTAGTCTAGTTCATAATTAGGTAAGTTTATCAGTTGTAAATACCTCGATTTGAACACATTCTCGAATCTTTTGCTTTAGCTCCACATCGGTGTCATCGGAGTCAACTACGTTTTGAATAATCGGCATTTTGTAGCCAGCACCCGCTCCACAGAGACGACATGCTCTGTATATCTCGTAAATCGTCTGCTTGTCCTTTTTAGAATTTAACATGCGATCCATTTTGGACATTGTTGCATTTCTATTGGAATTAAAACGACAGCTATGCTATGACGACGATTGCCGCTTTTCCGCCATTAGAAATAATACCATACTAAAAAACGACCATAAAGAATAATCAATTTAAAAAGAAAATAATATTTTAAGTAAATGAAAATCGACTAAGACAATCGTTAACTTGCTCAGCCTGATGACTTTATAGCTTTGACTATTGTCTGACTTTCGTGGAGATGTCACAAACACAAACAATTTTTATTTGACTAAGAGCAAGCACTATAATTCAATAAATAATAAGCTAAGATAGCTTTTATGGGTATCAATTAAAAATGGACCAATTGTTTTATGCGTTATATTAGGTTTAAGCTTTGTATGTATATAAGAATATAGTTATAATTAAGGCAATAAATACAATGACCTTAAAGAGAAGCTCAAGATTTATGAAACAATAACAAAAAAGATGCAAAATGCGGCGCAGGTACAGAGGCGTTCAGCTGTGAGTAGTAGCAGTAAACATCGTTCAAGCGGCAAGACATGGATTCGGTGCTATGGATGTGGTGAAGTTGGACATACATCAGCCGATTGCCCGCATAAAAGCAAAGGATTGAAGTGTTTTAAATGTAACCAATTCGGCCATGTTGGATCGGCTTGCAGTACATCAGCGGCGGCAGGGTTGCCGGCGGCGCCGAAATACAGTCATCGTACATCATCGGAAGAGTTCGGTAAAACCCGACAGGACTACCAACACACTAAGCGAGCAATGTTCACGACGGTAAATGACGAAGAAGACAGCGCCCCAAGCGGATATTTTTCGAACGGTGAATCGAAAATGGCGGCGTTTGTTTACAACGGAAAAGAAATGTCAACATCAACAAAGGAGAAAAAGCCGGTTATTGTGTTGGAAATTAATAATTTGAAGTTAAAAGCGTTAGTAGACACCGGTAGTGACGTGAACATTATTTTGGCGGACGTGTACGAAGCAATTGGAAAACCAAAATGCGAGAAAGATGATTTATTACTCTCGGGTATTGGACAATCAACAGTGCGTTCAATGGGATAGTGGATGTCGAGACAAATAAAATAATGTTATACGGTGTTACATCCTACAAATTTGGGGGCTCGTCCGGGATACCTAGGAAAGAACGACGACACCTACCCGGTCGGAGAAAAACAACGTGTGCAGTTCGGCGACCACGTGCACGGGAAAACAAGTGAACGACACCGGTTTTCTGCGGTTGCGAAGACGGAAAAGACGATAAGACGAAATGCCTAAAGACCGCAGGCAAGACGAATTCGCCGACTGCTCTGACGAAAGCGAATGAAAACAAACGCAGTAGAGCAACATGTCTGCAGATGACGGCCGAGCTGATTCTCAGCTTCAGCGGTCGCGACGACATACATAATTCGGTGCGCGTTGATTGTACGTAGAGTCCAACAGCCGCGAAATTTTCAGAGTGGGCAACCCCTTTCAGCAGCTCCTCATAGCGAGAAGAGCGCTCAGCCGGACTGCACAGCTATGGTTGCGGGCTGGAGCGACCACATAAGACTGGGAAGAGCTCAAACGCAGCACTTATAAAAGAATTTTCCCGATCATAGTTGATATCAAGCGATTCACGAATTAATTGATTTTATTGAATCCGCAGTTGGCTTGCCTAACAGGGTGACCCCTCGGACCAGTAATTTTCAGCCTCGCTTTAACACCCAATCTCTCGACCGAGGCTAATTCGAATTCAACGTTGGTAATCTAGAGTTGGGACTTTGGGAGGTGAGTTAGGAGACTGTCTTTCGGGATTTTACTCATTTATAACGATAAATTACATTCCACTTGCCTAGGAACTGAAATCTCACCAAAATGCGAATTATTTATGCTCTGACAGTACTGACAGGACAGCTGACCAATTTCCAAATTCTTTCAATAGTCTCACAGATCAAAATCATAGACAAACAATCTTCTACGACTCCTTGGAGCTCCCGTCTAGACCAATTCTTTTCTTCATTATTGGAAGAAAAAATTGAAAATTTTAATGATTGATTTCGGAACGTTTATACAAAATTAACATGCATTCAGCACCACCATTATTCTGGTATTTGGCTGTTTTTGACCAAAATTTCATATTTTCCTCCGCTCTTCTCACTCTTTGGAACATAGCCACCTTTGTAGACCCAAGTTGATAATAATTATTCGCCATACCCTCAGTTTCCATTCTCACAGTGTGCCTGACGACGAGCGCTGGCCTGCCAGCCACATTGCCCATCTGCATGGGAGGTCTCGGCGTCCGCCGAAAATTACTAGTATTAGTTTAACGCGCTTTTCATATCCTCGGTTCACGGTACTGAGAAATTAGACCAGAGATACACATTCTTGCTCCGACACTGGTTGATTTGAAGTACCGTACATATCCGAGCTATTGGACGCCTGGAAAATTTACTTGTCCGAATACAGACTATACCCAACAGACCATTTCCAACGACAAGTGGGGATGAAGCGCGCTGCTGCCTCGAGGTAATCGGGAATCAGTGGTAATTGGAAACGGCAACTACTGCTCTGCTGAGCCGAGCCGAGCGCTACTGGCTGTGGTAATGGAGTCGGGGTATGGCTTCAGGCACTACCATCGTCAAACTTGCACCAATTGTTTGACGATGCAACTTTCCGCCTTTGCTAGCTTGTTACGTTTAGGAGCAGTCTGTTTTCTCCTCATCTGTGCCACTGTGGTGAGGCTGTCTACCAGCCTCGGACCCACGGCCTGTCGTGCAGCCGTAGCGCGGGGGCCTTTTAATTTCGGGGCGGCCACGATCGAAACATCAACGACATCGATACGTCGTGCTTCTGTTGCCGTCGGACGGTAACCAGCCGTACTAGAACCAAATGCTTGGTAGGCGACGATGTAACGAGACAGA
>NWSH02000507.1:30676-43038 GCA_002382865.2 Heliothis virescens | reverse complement strand
TTTCCTTGGAAGATGGGTAGGCCATTAGTGTGGGACGCAACCTGCGTCGATACTCTTGCGCCATCCCATCTTGCAAGTTCTGCGTGTTGTGCTGCTGCTGCCGCTGCGGCTGCGGAGAACCTCAAACGGCGAAAATATAGTAGCCTTGTTGGAAACTATATTTTCGAACCGTTTGGGGTTGAAACCCTCGGGTCGTGGGGTCCGAATGCACACTCTATTTTTAAAGAACTATCTAGGCGGCTGGTTGACGCTACCCGTGACCAAAGGGCTGGCTATTACCTTGGTCAAAGACTAAGCATTGCCATCCAGCGTGGCAATGCTGCCAGCCTTTTGGGCACGCTCCCGGTCGACAGCGACGGGGAGGAATTCTTTGACGCTTTTTAGTTTTAGTTTTTAGTTTTTTTTAGAATGTTGTAAATATAGGCAATAAATGTAAATATGTATAAGTTATGTAAAATAAATAAGTAAAATTAAAAATTTCTTTCCTGAACCTCATCAAATAATCATCCTCATCCTCATCAATATCAAACACTGCATATTGGTAACAAAATCTATATATGTTTTATTCAGAAAAGGTTTCATACAATAAAGGTTTAACTAACGATTTACAGACTTAAAACTACTATTAATTACTAATATATACAAACTAAAATAAAAAAGGGAACATGAGTGATGTTAGGTAGGCGTCGCTCAACAAAAGCTTTCTAAAATCGACTATTTTGTCTATGGTCCCCTCTCCGCCATTGAAGTACACCTCTACTTCCATTGCTTCTACTCTTCTATCTTATCTGTGGTTTGTCAATGTGCAAGTGGTTTTGCATGGTGTTTACTCGCTGAATTTTGTTGAAAAGTGATAAAATAACTGTGTTTCTGTATATTCCATCGGTACAGTGTCGGCGTGTGCCGATTCTACGTTTTTAGTGCTTTTGTTCCTTGTAAGTATTGGGTTTATTGTTTGAAAACGATGTCTGTTTGTATAAACCAACCAATTTGAACGGTCTAACCGCCTTTCGGAATTGCACACATTTTTTTAGCGTGATTGCATGTTTTACTTCTCTATTCATGTTTTTGATTGTATTTTAGCAAGTAGGGGCGTTATTACTTAGTTTTCCGCATTATTATCATTTCTAGAACATATTTGACGTGTAAATTATAATGCGTCTTAACAATTTTCGAAATATATTCGCCGACCTCCCGCGATGTTATATTTGGCCGCGTAATATGTCATATTTGTCATAAATTCCTGTGATCTCTTGGTGATACACCAAAATTATCGATATCATGTAATTTCGGCGTTTAAATTCAAGTTTTTCTTCAAATCGAAATTTCCGTCAAATTAGGTTAAACTTTGAAAGTATTTACATAAAAGTTAAGGTTATATTCAAATTTTCGTGACCTTGGCCTGTAAAGAAACAATATAATTTTGGTAGCAATTTTTTTGGCGAAAATTCATAGTGCTACATCAAAAAGTATTCTCAAAATTGTTCTCAACTTTTAAATTCTTTATGAAGTTTATCCAGGTCAAAATAATATGATGATTGCAGTGTGAAAACAGGATAATGCTATTTGTTAGCATAACTACATCTCTGTCCCTCACTCAAATAAACACTACAAATGTCCTAGTTAGTCCTATTATATTTACTTACTAACCATTTTCCCGTGGTTTCGCTCGCATTCTATGGAAATTACTGCCCATACCCGGTTAAAATGTAGCGTATGTCACTTGTGGATAATGTAGCTTTCGAATGGTGAAAGAATTTTTGAAATTGGTTCATTACTTTCAGAGATTTCCCCTGTCAAACAAAGTTACTAATTTACAAACAATTTTACCTCTTTATAATATTAGTATAGATTGAATTTTAAGCTCTAATGTGCTAACTACACTCAGAAATAGAATTTTGATCCCCTCAAGCCCACACAAAATCAATCAAAATCAAAAAGCATTTATTCAAAGTAGGCTGAAAATCAGCACTTTTTGAAGGTCAAGTTTACAAAAGACAGCCCCAAAAACGCCCGCCCTTCACCACTTCCTATGTGTTTTGGCTGGGAAGAAGAAATGGTGGAACAAACTCCCCAGCAACACAATTCTGTCTGTATGGTTTGAAGAACCAATTGTATACAAATCAATACATGTAGTATACAAAAATTCATGTAGTATAATAAAATNCACTTCCTATGTGTTTTGGCTGGGAAGAAGAAATGGTGGAACAAACTCCCCAGCAACACAATTCTGTCTGTATGGTTTGAAGAACCAGTTGTATACAAATCAATACATTTAGTATACAAAAATTCATGTAGTATAATAAAATGTGACGTCTTTGACCATGTTGGCTAGCACACACATTCTTAACTATACCTGTTAATGATAACTGAAGGGTCTACAAACATGTCAAATTAAAAGTCAAATCAAAAGTGTACATTCCTCTGAAACACAGATGAAGCCGCAATATGTTGGCTAGTCCTTACTAACCATGTACCAGTATGTGTGAGAGTAAGTCTTAGTAACTCTTGTCAAAATTCCCAAACCTTGACGTCTTGATGGTAGAAATTGTAAATCACATCCTATCCGCTCCTAATTAAACTTTGTTACTAATGGCCGTCCCCAATAACCTATCTATCTCTGGACTTGCTTACTAGAGATAGAATTTTGACATTAGTCCCATACAAATAATGTCAAAGTCCTATCTCTAGTAGGCAAATCCAGTGATAAAGATAAAATTTTCAATAAACATTATTTTGTGATAGATGACCTTTCATTTGAGACCCTACTCAAGCAAATTTGCAGACACTCATACTAACGCCCATTCCCAATAACCTATCTAACTCTGGATTTCCTTACCAGAGATAGGAATTTGACATTACTTGTATGGGGCTAATGTCAAAATTCTATCACTAGTAAGCAAATCTAGAGATAGATAGAATATTGATTTCCGCTGTTAGTCACCTTTCATACAAAAAGAAACGAAATTAAAATGACTCCATGCATTCTATAATATAATAAATAAGTAGTAAATCATCATCTGCATAACCTGGTCCCAACTATGTTGGGGTCGGCTTCCATTCTAACCGGATACAGCTGAGTACCAGTGTGCCACATGGAGCGACTGCCTATCTGATCTCCTCAACCAGTTACCTGGCAAACCCCTTAATCAGACTAGTTATCAGACTTACTAGCTTCTGACTTCCCGTAACGACTGTCGTTATGTACGACTAGTCGTTTTCCCGCGGTTTCACTCGCATCCCGTGGGAATTACTGCCCGTACCCGGATAAAATATAGCCTATGTCACTCGTGGATAATGTAGCTTTCGAATGGTGAAAGAATTTTTAAAATCGGTCCAGTAGTTTTTGAGCCTATTGATTACAACCAAACAAACAAAGTTTTCCTCTTTATAATATTAGTATAGAAACAACAGTTCGCCATTTAAAATTCTGACAAAAATACGTCCCGTGACGCCATGGGTCACCCATCCACGGACCGACCGCGTCAAGCTTTGTTTATCTCTACAATCGACCTACCCGTGCGGCTGTAACTTAGCTACGTATACAAAAACAAAGAAACTGACCTACATACAATGTTTATAAACAAAACATAAAACAAAGATTGAGTAATCATAAAGCGTGTAAAATTCTATGAAATCATTTCACAATATTTACAAAACATTGCGCAATATACATGAATTTCATAAAAAGAACGCCCATATTCCTATTTTAAATCTATATACTTTTAATCTATGATATTGAGTCGCATAACAAAAAAGTTTTGAAACAAAAAGTCTTTATCAAAAAAGAAAGTCTAGATTTTAGATATCTATTTGCACACCACACCAAAATATTGCGTCACATTTTAATACAAGGAAAACGGGCGGGTATATAAGCCCCCGGCAGCGTGAATTTCGTTCAGTCTACCCGTGATTCATAGTCACGCTGGTTGTTCCAACAAAGCACGAAGTTGTATGAGGTCCAAATAATATATAACACCCATATATTATATCTCCACATACATTAAAAAAACACTGAAAAAAGTTAACACAAAAAAGTTTTAGTATTTATATATTGTTCAGTTAAATAATTTGTTTAAATATTTTTCTGCAAGTAAGTCCATTTCTTCAGTCTTCATAGTTTTAATCAGTATATTTATATTATTTATTTATTATCTAAGTATTTATGTATTGGTAATAACCAGACCAATTGTCGGCCACGACGACAATTCTCTCTACTGCCCGTTCCCAATATTTTATCTATCTATTTTAATTACTAGAGATAGGAATTTGACATTACTTCTATGGGGCTAATGTTAAAATTTCAATCTCTAGTTAGCAAATCAGCAGATAGATAGTATATTAGAAACGGCTGTAAAGAGATCAGCCAACTGCGCAGGACATATTATAGTGCACAAGCATTTGCGCTGACAAGGGGTAATTAGCGTCATCCCTAATTATAATATTGACGAGGTTACGTTTCTTTGGCAAAGGTCTTTTCACGGATCGGTGACCGTAATAATAAGTCGCTCCATGTGGCACACTGGTACTCAGCTGCATGCTGTTAGACTGGAAGCCGACCCCAACATAGTTGGAAAAGGCTAGGCAGATAATGGGTGACCGTAATATATATATAAGACTAGCTTCTGCCAGCGGTTTCATCCGCGTCCCGTGGAAACTACTCGGCGCACCCGGATAAAAATATACCCGGATATAAATATACGGCCTATAGCCTTCCTCGATAAATGGGCTATCTAACACTAGAAGATTTTTTCAAATCGGACCAGTAGTTCCTGAGGTTAGCGCGTTCAAACAAACAAACTCTTCAGCTTTATAATATTAGTATAGATTTTCTATCTAAAATATATACCAGACTTTTGTAAATACAATACTCAATCAATACAAAATCTCACGAAAACGAATACTCTCTGGTTAATGAACTTTACTGTTTAAGTAACACTCATCAATGAATCATAGAGGAAATCTACATACTAGCTTCCGCCAGCGGTTTCACCCGCTTCCCGGGGGAACTACCTCCCGTACCCGTATAAAAAGTAGCCTATATGTTATTCTTATATAAGCAACTAGCCGTTTTCCCGCGGTTTCACTCACATCCCGTGGGAATTACTGCCCGTACCCGGATAAAATATAGCCTATGTCACTCGTGGATAATGTAGCTTTCGAATGGTGAAAGAATTTTTAAAATCGGTCCAGTAGTTTTTGAGCCTATTCATTACAACCAAACAAACAAACATAGTTTTCCTCTTTATAATATTAAGTATAGATATTACTGCCAAGTCTCATCAAAATCCGTCCAGAAGTTTTTGCGTGAAAGAGTAAGAAAACAAACATCCATACATACATTCTTTCAAACTTTCGCATTTATAATATTATTTGTAGGATTAAATTGTCTCTAAGTTATTAATATGTGTCACGGGTTCGATTCCCGTGTGTAGCAAGGATCAGTAATTCCTGAGATTAGCTAGTTAAAGCTAACAACATCTTTAGCTTTAAAATAAAATTATGACTGACTAAGAGACAGAAGGAAGGAGAAAATATACACACTTTGGCCAGCGGTTTCACCCGCGTCCTACGGAACTACTGCTCGGACAAAATATAGCCTATGTCACTCAGGGATAGTGTAGCTTCCCAACAGTGAAAGAATTTTTCAAATCGGTTCAGTAGTTTCGGAGCCTTTTGAGTACAAACAAACAAAACATATTTCCTCTTTATAAATATTATTAGTATTGATAAACGATTATGATGTGGTTTCAAAACCTACTTTAAATACCTATAAAGATATAATTTAGTCAATTCATTTGCCTTCTCTTCATAAAATATTACAAATGCGAAAATAACTCCGAAAACTGCTGAACCTATTTTAATGAAACTTGGCACACAGATAGACTAGAACTTTAGAAATAGGCTAAACAAAAACAAATCTCAAATCGGTAGTCGGAACTTAGTTGGTCTGAAAAATATTTCTTACACACGGGAGTCGAACCTGTGATAGACATGGCGTAGTTTTAGAATTTAGGGCTCTGTACAGACAACAGCAGGTCAACGTATACGAATCTGACAAATTTTACCAATCAAACATTAACCTACCTCCATTGTGATTAAAGGTTGAAAATCGATTGCAGAAATTTGACAGATTGTGGTAACTTGATGTGCTGTCGTCTGTACATTGATCAGTTTCATAAACCCGTTTATATCAAAACTAGATGTACCCCGCGGTGCCACCTGCGTTCCGAGAGCACTAATTCCCGCACTCGGACAAAAACTAACCTATATAGCATTCCTAAATGAATGGGCATTTGAAAAATTTCAGCTTTATAATATGAGCAGGTGCTTCTAGGTTTCATCAAAATCTATTCAGTAGTTTTTGCTATAAAGTAACAAACGTTCATACATATGTACAGACGACATCAGGTCAGCCTACCCGAATCTGTCAAATTTTACCAATCGATCATTAACCTTCCACTATTGTGATAAGGTTGAAAATCTATTGAAGAAATTTGACAGATTGAGGTAAGTTGATGTGCTAGCGTCTGTACTTAGGAAATTTTGCCTTTATTTTGTACTAGCCGTTTTCCCGCGGTTTCACTCGCATCCCGTGGGAATTACTGCCCGTACTCGGATAAAATATAGCCTGTCACTCGTGGATAATGTAGCTTTCGAATGGTGAAAGAATTTTTAAAATCGGTCCAGTAGTTTTTGAGCCTATTCATTACAACCAAACAAACAAACACAAAAGTTTCCTCTTTATAATATTAGTATAGATATATATATCTATACAAATAATATATATTATGAGAGTATTAAAAAACCAAAACCGCTCACAAAACATGATAGGGATAAAAAAAATTAAAACTTCTTCACATGTCTAGAAGTCGGTGTCTGCAGGTCTGTTTGAAATGTGTTTATTTGCACACAGAACTTCTAGAGCATGTGAAAAGTTTTATTTTTTTAGTCCTTTTCAGTGTTTTTTTTGTGAAGTCGGTTTTGGTTTTTTTTTGTAAAAGTTTTTTTATTTTATGCTTTTCAAGTTTTCGCTCTAGAAATAAAACTATATCTTTAATACCGCGCATACCGCGAACTCCACAGTGACAGTCGGGCCGACTGTTATAGTATTCATCTGACGTAATTAAAAAAGCGTACGAATTTGAAGAGTTCTGCTCAATTCTCAAGGATCCATCATCAGATCTGGTCTCCTTACCATGGGACCACCTGTGAAGAACCTCCTTCAATACAAAAAAAAGGAATTTGAAATATCGGTCCAGGCCCCAATCCCCCTTCCCCCCCGGGGAGTTAGAGAATTCGGGTTTTTTTGGGGAAGAAAAAAAAAAAAACATACAATAAGAAAAAAAAAGAAAAAAAAAAAAAAAAGGATACGGTCGCAATTTGAGAACCCTCCATATTTTGGAAGTCGGTTAAAAAATAATGTATTTCTCTTTGTTTCAGAATCATGATGGTTAAAGTTGTAAATAAACAATAGTTTTAATGGAAGTACAAAATTGGAATTTGATAAGGAAAAGAGGAAATTCGTCAATATGTTCCAAAACCAGCTTTTGGCGCCAAACACCACCAATTTTGGTAATGTATTTCAAAATCAAAAGAGCATTTATTACAAAGTAGGCTGAAAACTGACTGATATCTCTAACTGACACATCATAGATGACAACAACACGACCTCACAAATGACAAGCTTTTCGGTTTGAAGGATAAAATCGAAGCAGAAGATCGCAGTTGGTCGAAGCGAGGATGATTTTTCATACATTTGGACACCATATTTTTAGTTTAATTCGCACCGTCAACATCGTGAAGCGCTGCGATCAGCGCACTTATAGATGTTGCAACGATGATTTCTTGGTTAGTTAAAGAATGTTTTGCGTTAGAGAATACCCCCCAGGCACTTTTCGAACATCAAAAGTTAACATGAGACAGCCCCACAAAAACGAACCGCCCTTCACCACTTCCTATGTGCTTTTGCTGGACGCAACAAACATCCCCAGAAAAAAGTCTCCAGATAAGTTCTAGATAGCTATCTGATAGATAATTTCCATATTTATTTCGCTTAGTATACAAATTCCAAAAAAAATATAATAAATAATGATTAGGGGCTCCCATACATGTATTTTTGTACGGAACCCTTTGTCGCGAGTCCGCATGCATGGCCGGTTTTCTCATCATTAAGTTATGAAAGTCGGTGGCAACAATAAACACTAGCTAGATGTCAAACAAATACAAATATATACGAGACTTCTGATCAAAAAACTTAATTATTGGCTTGCTAATCAAAAGTCCCATTCCCACCCATCTGTAGGTATATATGACGACGCAATATTCTCAGAAACCCCTCGATGACGTAAAAAACAAAAGTGAATCATACATACAAATATGTGTGACGTAAAATTATGTCATAATTATTTCTTTAACTTTACTATCATTTTGCAGGTAGTATTTACAGATCGATTACTGGGTTGAGGAAAATATTTTATTTAATATCTACATAGTTATGTTGACATCGAATTTTAAAGCCTGAAAAAAACCAGCCATGTGCGAGTCGGTCTCGGCCAGAAGTTTCGTACAAAAACGTCATGTTTTGTGTATGGGGAGCACCCTAAAATATATTGGTTTATTTTTAGTTTTCATGAATGTTGTTATAGCGGCAACGATACACATCATATTATGTGAAAATTTCAGCTGTCTAGCTATCTCGGTTCTTAAGATACGCTTGGATACAATAAGACAGCGGTAAAGTAATAGGGTCCCAATTTTATCACTTTGGTTACGGAAACTCTAAAAATAGTTTTTTGCGCAGAGATTCCCCCAAAATACAAAAAAGTTTGGCGTTGTATTTTGTTTATATTTTTGTACTGAATTACTCAAAAATGAAATGTTTTGATTACAAAACAATGAAATTCAATATCAGCTGTAATGGTACGGCATTAGATAAGATAAAAACTAATACTTGCAATATTATTGTCCTCATTCGTTTATTTTTCAAACACATTTTTGTTACATTTTTTAATATTATATTGCAATTATATTTGTTGTACATTTTCAAGGTCATTTTCCAAGGTCATGTGGATGTAATATAATAGCGTCCTAGCCGACATTGCCGGCCACAAGCGGCTGTTCTCATATAAGGAGATCGCCAGCTGCGCAGGACATATTATAAGTGCACAAGCATTTGCGCAGACACAGGTGCATTATATAATACACACTGTAGTACATGTGAATGTAAAGCTAGGCTGTACCACCATCCATGAAAATGCTAAAGAAAATTGGATTAAAATTCTTTTCCTTGGTTTTAAGTTGCAATCGTTCCATATAATATTTTGAGGTTATGTATTTTTTTTACCAAGGATGCATTTATGTGTAACGCCACAAGGAAAAAGCTAACTTATCAATATTAGTTTGGATAGCTGTGCAAAACAAAATACAATTAAAAAACTCCTTCTAACTTAAACATCCTAGCATACACCAACCTAACTCAAGGTCACACTCCAAGGGCTACGGATTGTTCATGTATGGACAAGGAGTGAGACGCTGTTGCCGTCAGGTTACAAAAGGGTCAGTTAGCACACGGTGTGGGTTTTAGTCAGTAAAGTCTGACATTCCCTCACGCTGTACCCACAGCAGAAGGGATTCATTGATGATTACCACCAAAAAATCACAGTCCAAGTCAGTGTCAAACGTCCAAGGGTCAAGGTCACATATTTGTTTTTAAAATTCCTCAGGGCCTTCAACTAGGCACGTCGCACGGCGTCCCGTTCGCGGGCTTCAAGCCGGCTACAGGCACCAGCAGCGTTTGAGGCTCGCCCGCCTTCGGGGCTGCTACTTGCTACGCAGCAACTACCGGTGGAGGTATGGTAGTAGTTTTATGTTTTTTTGAGGTCATTTGTGAAAAAACACGGCCAGATAATACGGCCGTATCAAGCATACGTGTAATCACCCTTCTGACCTCACCAATCCAGTTTATCCGGGCGACCCCGCCTTCGTAAGACTGGTTGTCGGACTTTCTGGCTTCTGACAGCGCACATGACGCCGGACCACAATTTTATCGTGCCTTCGCGAAACACGGAAAAATTCGTTATGACATGACGGTCACCCATCCACGGACTGACGCTGCCAAGTTGTTGCTTTAACCTTATGATCAAATTGATTTGCGCGGCTTTTGACATTAGCCGCGATCTTTCCAGAGAAGAATGGGGAATACTTTGGGGCACCCGGATAAAAAACCATATAGCCTTCCTGTATAAGAATAAACTAAGCTTCTGCCAGCCGGTTTCACCCGCGTCCGTTGCAACTACTCGGCGCACCCGGATAAAAGTTAGTCCTATATCTTCCTCGATAAATGGGCTATCTAACACTGAAAGAGTTTTTCAAATTCGGACCAGAGTTCCTGAGATTAGCTCGCGTTCAAGCAAAAAACTCTTCAGCTATATAATATTAGAATAGATATAACAACTACTACCATTCACTCACAGATATTTGGTCAAACAAACACCACAGGAGGCCTATTCGGGCTCGACCGCTCTACATCGACGCTCCGGCTTCGGCGAAGCACCTCGGGCTTCGGCTTCGGGCTCCGCAGCCCAGCGGAGGCTATTCGGAACACCTCGACCGTAGGCGGGAATTGTTTGGGACCCAACATAATAGACCGCATTTGGGGCTAAGCCACTGGTAAGTTGTTTTAAATAATCATTTTTGAACTTTAGATCAGCCGGCTGCTGTGGAGATAGTTATAGTTGCGGCACTATTTTAGCTGTGACACAGTGCCACTCCCTATTCCCCCCTCTAACAGCGCTCGGGCGCACTCCCACACCACCGGGGGATACAGCACAAGCGGACCAGCTGCTACGTGCCACACCATGCACGGGTGTATCAATCACCAAAACAAATGTTTTATCTATCTATTTAAACAGCCAGACTCTGGCTTGCATTGTGAAAGGATTCTTATGACGACAAAAGATTTTTGGTCCAACCGGGTGTGAGTTCAAACCGAGACTAATTAGTAATATGATACGGATTCGATATCTTGGTAAGACTGGTTGTCTAGACTTTCTGGGCTTCTGAATACCCCGTAACACTGCAAAGGGGGGGGGATGAGGAGGGGGAAGTCAATGACAGCCAGGGACCCACCAGTTATCAGTGCCTTCTGAAATACCGAAGAAACTCGTTAGACAAACAAGAATGTACCCCCCGGACAACCCGCCAAAACTTTACTTAACTTTATAATCGATCGATTGCGCATCGGCTTTCATTAGGCCACGAGTTGTCGACATTGTCAATATTTTTCTTTTGGAAAATATCTTAATTTGTTCCCCCAGGCTTCGGTTTTCGGGCAGTACTAGTACAGCGGGCGCGCCACGTCCGAGTCTCTTCGGCGGCCACGCCGTACCACCGGCAACCTGGATTGTTCGGACAGCAGAATAACAACGATCGGGTCAGGGGACTCTTCTCCTAATATATACTTGGTGAGTCTGTCTACGTGTTGTATAGCTTTCAAAGAGCTGGAAAAGTAGCCTATATTTAGAGCTATATTACTGCAAGTTTCGTCAAAATCTGGCTTAGCGTTTGTGTGTGAAAGAGTAACCAAAACTCGCATACAAAATTTTCACGTTTCTGGGTTCTGTCGACTGCCAGCCAGAAAATGTGTTTAATTTGACACTTTTTCTATGTTCAGTATTGCCAGATAACTATCTATGAATTACCTGGACCTAGTGAAAACCTATAATACTGCAAAACTAGATGTAATTGTTTAGGGAGGCTCCCATAGAACCACAGAACATAATAGAGGTTAAGAAAGGAAATAGTTCCGATTTGCATTAGAACGCGTGTCGCCGTTTGTCTCTCACCTTTAGCTTCATGCAAGTATCTGAGTGTAATTCCTCACGCGGATTACGCACACAATAAACAACACGCATAACATCGTGAGTTTGCTGTGGTTGTCACACGTAGCGCAATACTGCGTTTGACGTACACTCATAACACGCTTAAAGCTCATGTACGTTAGGCGCGAAAAAGGTCGAGTATTAGATAATTCGATACATATATCGATAACTTGTAATCTTGCTACTTACTTTCAAGTATTGTGACTTCTGTAATGCACGCGTGAATTGATGTATTCATGCGCAATATAGAAAAAATATATAAAAGTAACAAATAAAACACGTTACTCATTTAAAAATAATTTTATTCATTTTCTACATACATATCTAATAATTTAAAAAAATTATTTAAATGTTTTGGCAAAAATAAATAATAATATTAAGCTACAATGTGTACTATGATAATATCACTTACAGCAGAGTAATTATGCGACATTGTTTACAACTCGCCACTCACTATCGATATTGCTAGATTTCGTGAAT
>NWSH02000507.1:15277-29477 GCA_002382865.2 Heliothis virescens | reverse complement strand
AAAAAAAAAAAAAAAAAAGATACGGTCGAATTGAGAACCTCCTCCTTTTTGGGAAGTCGGTTAAAAATAATATGTATTTCTCTTTGTTTCAGAAGTCATGATGGTTAAATTGTAAATAAAAAATAGTTTTTAAGTGAAGTACAAAAATTGAATTGTAAGGAAAACCGGGAAATTCGTCAATATGTTCCAAAAACCAGCTTTTGGCGCCAACACCACCAATTTTGGTAAGTATTCAAAATCAAAAAGCATTTATTCAAAGTAGGCTGAAAACTGACTGATTCTCTAACTGACACATCATAGATGACAACAACGACGACCTCACAAATGACAAGCTTTTCGGTTTGAAGGATAAAATCGAAGGCGAAGTCGCAGTTGTCGAAGGCGAGGATGATTTTTCATACATTTGGAACCATATTTTAGTTCTATGTCGCACCGTCAACATCGTTGAAGCGCTGCGATCGCGCACTTATAGATGTTGCAACGATGATTTCTTGGTTGTAAAAATGTTTTGCGTTAGAGAATCACCCCCCAGATAGGCAGTCGCTCCATGTGGCACACTGGTACTCAGCTGCATCCGGTTACACTGGAAGCCGACCCCANGTCGAAGGCGAGGATGATTTTTCATACATTTGGAACCATATTTTAGTTCTATGTCGCACCGTCAACATCGTTGAAGCGCTGCGATCGCGCACTTATAGATGTTGCAACGATGATTTCTTGGTTGTAAAGATGTTTTGCGTTAGAGAATCACCCCCCAGCACTTTTCGAACATCAAAGTTACATGAGACAGCCCCAAAAACGACCGCCCTTCACCACTTCCTATGTGCTTTTGCTGGGCGCAACAAACTCCCCAGAAAAAGTTCCAGATAATGTTCTAGATAGCTATCTGATAGATAATTCCATTTATTTCGCTTTAGTAACAAATTCCAAAAAAATATAATAAAATAATGATTTTAGGGGGCTCCCATACATGATATTTTTTGTACGGAACCCTTTGTGCGCGAGTCCGATGCATGGCCGTTTTTTCTCATCATAGTTATGAAAGTCGGTGGCAACATAAACACAGGTAGATGTCAAACAAAACAATATATACGAGACTTCTGATCAAAAAACTTAATTATTTTGGCTTGCTAATCAAAAGTCCCATTCCCACCCACTGTAGGTATATTGCGACGCAATATTCTCAGAAACCCTCGATGACGTAACAAAACAAAAGTGAATCATACATACAAATATGTGTGACGTAGACATTAGTCATAATTATTTTTAACTTTACTATCTATTTTGCAGTAGGTATACAGATTCGATTACTGGGTTGAGGAAAATATTTTATTTAATATCTACATTAGTTTATGTTGACATCGAATTTTAAAGCCATGAAAAAAACCAGCCAAGTGCGAGTCGGTCTCGCGCAAGAAGTTTCGTACAAAAAGTCATGTTTGTTGTATGGGAGCACCCTAAAATATATTGGTTGTATTTTAGTTTTCATGAATTGTTGTTATAGCGGCAACGATAACACATCATATTATGTGAAAATTTCAGCTGTCTAGCTATCTCGGTTCTTAAGATACTGCTTGGAGACAGATAGACAGCAAAGTAATAGGGTCCCATTTTATCCTTTGGTTACGGAACTCTAAAAATAGTTTTTGCGCAGAGATTCCCCCAAAATACAAAAAGTTTGGCGTTGTTTTGTTTATATTTTTGTACTGAATGTACTCAAAATGAAATGTTTTGATTACAAAACAATGAAATTCAATATCAGCTGTAAATGGTACGCATTAGATAAGATAAAAACTAATACTTGCAATATTATTATCCTCATTCGTTTATTTTTCAACATTTTTGTTACATTTTTTTAATATTATATTGCAATATTATTGTTGGTACATTTTCAAGGTCATTTTCCAAGGTCATGTGAATGTAATAATAATAGCGTCCTAGCCGATTGCCGGCCACAGCGGCTGTTCTCATATAAGGAGATCAGCCAGCTGCGCAGGACATATTATAGTGCACAAGCATTTGCGCAGACACAGGTGCATTATATACATACACACTGTATACATGTGAATGTAAAGCTAGGCTGTACCAACCCATCTCTGAAAATGCTGAAAGAAATTGGATAAAATTACTTTTCCTTGTTTAAGTTGCAATGTTCCATATAATATTTTGAGGTTATGTATTTTTTTTACCAAGGATAGCATTTGTGTAACGCCACAGGAAAAAGCTAACTATCAATATTAGTTTGGATAGCTGTGCAAAACAATTACATTAAAAAAACTCCATTCTAACTTAAACATCCTAGCATAACCGAAACCTAACTCAAGGTCACACTCCAAGGGCTACGGGATTGTTCATGGGGGATACCTGTGCCCAGGTACACAAAGGGTTCAGGTAGCAACACGGTGGGTTTTAGTCAGTAAAAGTCTGACACTCCCTCACGCTGTACCCACAGCAGAAGGGATTCATTTGATGATTACCCACCAAAAAATCACAGTCCAAGGTCAAGGTCAAACGTCCAAGGTCAAGGTCAACATTTTGTTTTTTAAATTCTCAGGGTCCTTCAACTCAGGCACGTCGACGGCGTCCCCGTTCGGGGGCTTCAAGCCGGCTACAGGCACCAGCGCGTTTGGGGCTCCGCCCGCCTTCGGGGCTGCTACTTCTACGCAGCAAACTACCGGTGGAGGTATGTGGTAGTAGTTTTATGTTTTTTTTGGTCATTTTGAAAAAACACGGCAGATCAATACGGCCTATCAAGCATACGTGTAATCACCCCTTCTGACCTCCACAATCCAGTTATCCGGGCGACCCCGCCTTCGTAAGACTGGTTGTCGGACTTTCTGGCTTCTGACAGCGCCACATGACAGCCGAGACCCACAAATTTATCGTGCCTTCCGAAACACGGAAAAACTCGTTATGACATGACGGTCACCCATCCACGGACTGACCGCGCCAAGTGTTGCTTAACCTTATGATCAATTGATTTGCGCGGCTTTGACTTAGCCGCGATCTCTTCCCAGTAGAAGTAATGGGGAATACTTGGGGCACCCGGATAAAAAATACCATATAGCCTTCCTGTATAAGATAAAACTAGCTTCTGCCAGCGGTTTCACCCGCGTCCCGTGGCAACTACTCGGCGCACCCGGATAAAAGTAGCCTATAGTCTTCCTCGATAAATGGGCTATCTAACACTGAAAGAGTTTTTCAAATCGGACCAGTAGTTCCTGAGATTAGCGCGTTCAAGCAAACAAACTCTTCAGCTATATAATATTAGAATAGATATACAACCTACTACCATTGCCTACAGGACTATTTGGCTCAACAAACACCACAGGAGGCCTATTCGGTGGCTCCACCGCCTCTACATCGACGTCCGGCTTCGGCGCAAGCACCTCGGGCTTCGGCTTCGGGGCTCCGCAGCCCGCCAGCGGAGGCCTATTCGGGAACACCTCGACCGTAGGCGGGGGATTGTTTGGGACCCAACATAATCAGACCGCATTTGGGGCTAAGCCTACTGGTAAGTGTTTTTAATAAGTCATTTTTGAACTTTAGATCAGCCGGCTGCTGTGGAGATGTTATAGTTGCGGCACATTAGCTGTGACACAGGTGCACTCCCTATTCCCTCACTCTAACAGCGCTCGGGCGGCACTCCCACACCACCGGGGGATACAGCACAAGCGGGACCCACTGCTACGTGCCACACCATGCACGGGTGTATCAATCACCAACAACAAATGTTTTATCTATCTATTTAACAGCCAGACTCTGGGCTGCATTGTGAAAGATTCTTATGACCCACAAAAAGATTTTGGTCCGAACCGGGTGTGAGTATCAAACCCGAGACTAATTAGTAATATGATACGGATAGTCGGATACTCCTTGGTAAGACTGGTTGTCAGACTTTCTGGCTTCTGAATACCCGTAACACTGCCAAAGATGGTCAAATGACAGCCGGGACCCACCAGTTTATCGTGCCTTCTGAAATACGGAAGAACTCGTTACGACAAACAAGATGGTCACCCATCCACGGACCAACCGCGCCAAACTTTACTTAACTTTATAATCGATCGATGCGCATGGCTTTCACTTAGCCACGAGTTGTCGACATTGTCAATATTTTTTCTTGAAATATCTTAATTTGTTCCCCCAGGCTTCGGTTTCGGCAGTACAAGTACAGCGGGCGCGACGTCCGGCAGTCTCTTCGGCGCCACGCCGTCCACCGGCACCGGATTGTTCGGACAGCAGAATAACACGATCGGCGGGGGACTCTTCTCTAATAATACTGGTGAGTCTGTCTACGTGTCTGTAATAGCTTCAAAGAGCTGGAAAAGTAGCCTATATTTAGGGCTATATTACTGCCAAGTTTCGTCAAAATCTGGCTAGCCGTTTGTGTGTGAAAGAGTAACAAAAACCCATACAAATTTTCACGTTTCTGGGTTCTGTCAGACTGCCGCAGAAATGTGTTTAATTTGACTACTTTTCTATGTCAGTATTTGCCAGATAACTATCTAGAACTTTACCTGGAACCTGTGAAACTATAAATACTGCAAACTAGATGTAATTGTTTAGGAGGCTCCCATAGAACCACAGAACATATAAAGGAGGTTAGAAAGGAAATAGTTCCCGATTTGCATTAGAACGCGTGTCGCCGTTTGTCTCCCACTCTTTAGCTTCACTGCAAGTATGAGTGTAATTCCTACGCGGATTACGCACACAAATAAACAACACGCACTAACATCGTGAGTTTGCTGTTGGTTGTCACACTAGCGCAATCACTGCGTTTGACGTACACTCATACACGCTTAAAAGCTCATGTACGTTAGGGCGAGAAAAAGGTCGAGTATAGATATCGATAACATATATCGATAACTTGTAATCTTGCTACTTACTTTACAAGTATTGTGGACTTCTGTAATGCACGTCGTGAATAATGTATTCATGCGAATATAGAAAAAATAAATAAAAGTAAACAAATAAAAACAACGTTACTCCATTTTAAAATCATTTTTTTATTCATTTTCTACATACATATCTAATAATTTAAAAAAATATTTAAATGTTTTGGCAAAAATAAATAATAATATTAAGCTACAATGTGTACTATTGATAATATCACTTACAGCAGAGTAATTATCGACATTGTTTACAACTCGCCACGTCACTATCGATATGGCTAGATTTCGTGGAATTGAACCATTGGTTCGGTACTCGAGACTCTCGCTGTGTACGTAATACATTGCGCGATCGCTCACGTAGTGCCAATTGGTTCGCATGTATTTCAAGCAATGTATTACTTTTCGTTTGCCTGCGATAATATCGTTATTGTATACAAACTTCATAATGCCAATGGTATAATTACAAATATCACAAGTATTTTAATGTTTTTGGACTTACCGGTGAAAAGAAATCCCGTCTCGTGCTACACTACACACCTGGCTTCTTTTCCAACACGTAATAATTGCGTAAGACGGCATAATTTAATATTTTTTCGGAGCGTCGTACGCTGTCACAACAAACGCGCGATTCTAGTCAATTTCGGCTGGTTTTGAGTATCTGCTCATAACCGCGGCGCGCGTGCCCCGCCCACAAGGCCCTTCTAACCTCCTTTATATGTTCTGTGCATAGAACGAACGTGCTTTATTCTTACTGATGAAAGCAGGATGCCGCTTGAAATATTTACAGAATACCGATTTATTGTATTACTTACATTGAAATCCTAGAAAAACCGGCCAACTGCGAGTTGGACTCGCGCACGAAGGGTTCCGTACCATTATCTATGAAAAAAAGTACAATAGGAATGGTCAAGTGTGAGTTAGTTAAGTTGCACATTATTTCTAATAGATGGCGCTACTAGTATACAATTTTACAATTAATTAATATAATTAATATTTTTTTTTTTTTATTTTGTATTTGTTGTTATAGCGGCAACGGAAATACATCATTTGTGAAAATTTCAGCTTTCTAGCTATCACGGTTAATGAGATACAGCGTGGAGACAGACAGACAGAAACGAAGTCTTAGTAATAGGGTCCCGTTTTACCCTTTGGGTACGGAACCCTAAAAACAGAGAAATTTAATTTTTTGGTCAAACAATAAATGAGCCGATATGAAGAATTATTTCACTGTTGAGAAGTTAAACTATCCCCGGGTAAGATAGGCTACATTTTATCCGGGTATGAGAGTAGTTTCTAAAAGATTTGGGTGAAACCGGGGAAAGCCATTTGTCGATAATAATGACCTTTGGACCAAAAAATTGAATTAGTATTATCATAAAAAATATGACAATGAATCGAGATTCCTTTTTGGAAGTCGGATTTAAAAACTGGTCACCCATCCTNTCGTGACATTTTGAACTCTTCATACGTGAGTCCGTCTCCCACTTCGCATTTTTTTCCATTCCTCTTATTCTCTTCTACCTTCCACAGCGGGAGCCTTCGGTCAGCAGCAGCAGCAGGCGACAGGCACAGCGCACGTCAAGTACAACCCGGTAGTGGGCACAGATGTCGTTGTCAAATCTGGCACCTCACAGAATGTCAACATTAAACATCATTGTATTACTTGTATGAAGGTTAGTTGTAGTCTATACATAATATTAGCTTCAGACAACGGTCCCGTGGGAACTACTCTGCGCACCTGGACAAAAAGTATCCTTTCTCGATAAATGGGCTATCTGATCATCATCCGCCTAGCCTTTTCCCAACTATATTGGGGTCGGCTTCCAGTCTAACCGGATACAGCTGAGAACCAGTGTTTTACATGGAGCGACTGCCTATCTGACCGGGCTCCACAAACCCAGTTACCTGGGCACCTGGCACCCCTTGGTAAGACTGGTTGTCAGACTTTCTGGCTTCTGACTACCCGTAAGGACTGTCAAAGATGTTCAAGTGGACAGCCGGGACCCACCAGTTTATCGTGCCTCGAAACACGAAAAGAACTCCGTTATGACAAGATGGTCACCCATCCACGGACCGACCGCGTCAAGCGTTGCTTAACCTTATGATCGATCGATCCGCGCAGCTTTGACTTAGCCACGAGCTCTTCTATCTATGGGCTATCTGATACTGAAAGAATTTCTCAAATTGGACCAGTAGTTCCCGAGATTAGCACGTTCAAACAAATAAATTAACAAACTTCAAAAAAATCAGCTTTACATTATTAGTAGATAATAGCATCCAGAGAAAAGCGCTCGTGGCTAAGTCAAAGCCACACGGATCAATCGGTCATAAAGTTAAGCAACGCTTGGCGAAGTCGGTACGTGGATAGGTGACCATCTTGTCATGACGAGCTCTTCCATGTTTCGGAAGGCACGATAAACTGGTGGGTCCCGGTTGTCATTTGAACATCTTTGACAGTCGTTACAAGTCAGAAGCTAGAAAGTTTGTCAACCAGTATAACCAAGGGATATCGGGTTGTCGGGGTGCCCAGTCGCTCCATGTGGCACACTGGTTCTCAGCTCCATCCGGTTAGACTGGGAAAAGGCTACGTAGATGATGTTTATTTGTAAAAGCTCCGAAACAACTGGACTGATTTGAAAAATTCTTTCACTGTTTGAAAGCTAGATTATCCCCGTGTAACATCCCTACTAATATTATAAATGCGAAAGTAACTCTGTCTGTCTATCTGTCTGTCACGCTTTCACGTCTAAACCAGAGAGCCGATTTTGATGAAATTTCATACAGAGATAGAATAGACCCTGAGGAACAACATAGGCTACTTTTTATCCGGGTACGGGAAATAGTTCCCTCGGGAAACGGGCGAAGCCGCTGGCAGAAGCTAGTAGACTATATTTTATCCGGGTACGGGAACAAGTTTCCCCGGGACACGGGACGTAAAACGGCTAGTGAGTAATATTTCTAACCTTTTTTACAATTTCCCACCAGGAATATGAGAACAAATCACTGGAAGAGCTCCGTCTTGAAGATTACGTGGCTGGCAGGAAGGGCAGCAGCGGCGGCGTGTTCGGCGGCTTCCAGCAGCCCGCCGAGAACAAACCGCTATTCGGCAACACGTGTGAGTGCTATACTATACTATAATGGTCCTAGCTGATTGTCGGTCACGGCGGCTGTTCTCATATAAGGAGATCAGCCAGCTGCGCAAGACATATTGTAGTGCACGCACATTAGCTGTGACACAGGAGTACTCCCTATTCCTTCACTCTCATAGTCCGATGGGCGGCACTCCGACACGAACGGAGAGAGATCAGGCGCAGGACCGACATTAACGTGCTCTAGTAAATCATAAAAAAATCATATAATGGTTTTAGTACTTAGGGTGAATACGTCGACTGGAAGCGGATATACTATGAATAAAAAGTTTATTAGGCAACATTTGAATTGTAAGAAGTTTCGGAGTTAAACAAGGACATCGGAAATTACTTTGTGGGATATTATAACCGTGAAAGATAAGATCACGAATCATATTGAATGTTAACTTAGGTAAAACATGAAAAAAACCATTTTATATTTGAATTTCACGCTTCCAGGCGACGCTTTCACCTTCAATTCAACTACAACTTTCTATACATAACTCAAAAAATACTGACTTAAATCCCTCATTTCCCTACAGCATTCGGCCAGCCAGCGACCACGAGCTCAAGCTCAGTGTTCGGCGGCACGGGCACCGGGTTTGCCGCACCCACCTCATCGTTCTCGTTCGCCGCCACGCCGGCACAGCCCGCTACGCACGGACTGTTCGGACAAGCTAAGCCGGCGTTTGGAGCTACGCCTGCTACTGGTATGTGGTATAATATACTCTATTTGAGATTTGAGATGGTATTTTATCTATACTTATGTTACTTGCTTCGCCACCGCAAAACTTAAATTTTTCCCGTTCCTGTTGGAATTTCGGAAAATCCTTTCTTAGCAGATACCTACGTCATAACATCTAGCTGCATGCCAAATTTCAGGCCGACCCCTTCGGTGGTTTGGGCTATGCGTTGATAGATCGGGATCGGGAAAAATAAAAAAAGAAATCCATATCACTCATTATTTTTCCCAGGACTGGTATAACTTGGCCTTTCATCCGGTCTCAGATTATCGTTGAGTTTTGGGACACCCTGTGTAATTAAATTAAATTATATTTACTCAGTATTAACATGATGTATTATTAACATTGCCAGGTGGTACGGGACTATTCGGTGCGACCACTACTCAGGCGCCTACCTTCGGTACCAACACCTCGACATTCGGCTTCGGCACAAACACACAGCCACAGGTGAGTTTATATTTCTTATTTTTTTCAATGATTTTAGGGTTCCGTGCCCAAAGGTTAAAACCGGGATAACAAGACTTCGCAGCCGTCTGTCTGTCATTATTTAGACTATGTCATGATCGCTTGACGCAGTCCATTTTTGGATGGGTGACCATCTTGTCATGACGGGTTCTTCCGTGTTTCGGAAGGCACGATTAATTGGTATGTCATTTGAACATCTTTGGCAGTTGTTACGGGTAGTCAGAAGCCAGAAAGTCTGACAACCAGTCTTAACCAAGGGGTGCCAGGTTGCCCAGGTAGCTGGGTTGTGGAGGTCAGACAGGCAGTCGCTCCATGTTAAACACTGGTTCTCAGCTGCATCCGGTTAGACTGGAAACCAACCCCAACGTAGTTGGGAAAAGGCTAGGCAGATGATGATGATTAAATTATTTCTTTCTATTTTATGTCAAAAAATTATTTAAACTAATCTACGTCTTCTTTCTCACAGCAACAAACAGGCGGCCTTCTATTCGGCGCCGCGAAGCCAGCGACTTCGGGCTTCGGCGCGGCGCCGGCTAGCAGCGGCTTCGGCGCTTTCGGCTCTACCGGGGTGTTCGGCGCCAAGACACAGGCGCCGAGCTTCGGGACACAGGCTCCTGGTATGTTTTAGTTTACACTTTTATACTGATAACAGCTTCTGCAACGGCTTCGCTCGCGCAAAACTTAAAATTCAGTTTTTTCCCGTTTCCGTGGGAATTCCAGGTAATTATTTCTTAGCGGATGGCTACATCGTAGCATCTACCTACATACATGCCAAATTTCAGCCCGATAACTCCAGTAATTTGGGCTGTGCGTTGATAGTTGGTTCACTATGTGTAGATATATGTTAAAGGCGCCTACCATACAAGAAACGTATTTTTTTAAAACGTTTTGTAGATATACTAGCTGTTTCCCTCGGTTTCATCGGTGTTTCATGGTGATCGCTTCCCACCCCAAATAAAATTATAGCCTTGGATGTCACTCAGGGATAATTTAGCGCTAGATAGTGGTTTTCTTTTATCTATACTAATAAATAAAAAGAAAAGATTTATTTTTTGTAACGAATAACTGTTTTGCGGCTTAGAAGCTTCATTATCCCCAAGTAACATAGGCTATATTTTATCCGGGTACGGTCAGTACTTCCCACGGGACGCTAGTGAAGCCACGGGAAAACGGCTAGTTTTTAATAAGAAAACGGATTATGGACTATTTGTCTTATATGAAACCTCTACAAAACATTCAAAACTATAAAATCATTTTTATATTCCACAGCATTCGGGTCCATGACGTCAGGCGCGTTCGGCACTAGTACATCGACAGCTAGCGGCGGGCTGTTCGCGCAGGGCTTCGGCAAGCCCGCCGCCACGCCCAACTTCGGCTTCTCCGCGCCACAGGCTGGCCTGAGTGAGTATTGTAGTATAATGTTGATGTTTTATATGTACTTGGGTAATATGTGGTCTAAATGTCAATTAAATCGGTTTTGGTATCAATTTTTAACCGACTTCCCAAAAAGGAGGAGGTTCTCAATTCGACCGTATTTTTTTTTTTATGTATGTTAATCCATATCTCCGGCAGTTATAGACCGATTTGAGAAATTCTTTTTGTGTTTGAAAGAGTACGATGTCGGTGTGGTCCCATGGTAAGGAGACCAGGATCTGATGATGGGATCCTGGAGAAATTGAGAGAACTCTTCAAATTTCGTACGCTTTTTTACGTCGATGATACTATTACAGTACCGACTGTCACTGTGGGTGGGTATGGGTATTAAAGATATTATAGTTTTAGACCCGAAAACTGAAAAGCATAAAATAAAAAAAACTTTTTACAAAAAAACAAAACCGACTTCACAAAAAATAACACTTGAAAGAGGATAATACGATGATATACAATACAATTAATACTAGCATCGGCGCTAGAAGTAAAGTGGCGTCTCGTGGTTGGCCGAAGGTTCGGGGAACAGGGAATGGTGCATAAAATGATAACACTATGGTTCAAACGAGAGGCTTCGAGACACGACTAATCTCAGAGCCCTGATGAAATGACAAGATAATTATGATCTTTTATCCCTGTTCAGTTTTTATTCTATGTGAAAGTACTCGGTTTTAGTTTTTTAGTTCGAAAATCCTTTTATTTAATCATGTATATATTCAGGATTACGTATGGTTTATCGCCATGACCGTAGTAATTAAGAATGGTGAGAGTCTGATGAATAAATGTAACTGTCTCTGTGTGCTACATGATACAACAGTCATGTGATACGGGCTGGGTTGGAATGTCAGCACCTTGATGCCTGTCGAACCAAACCAGTGTTTTCGCATGTTCCAGCTCAATAATGTACACGCTACAAATTGCTAATGTGAGAAATTTTTTTTTGTGAGAGCAAATTAAATATCAATTATTTCCTCCATTTCAAAAATCATACTCAGTGTATCTGAGTCAGTCAAGAACACGGACTGTATCCAGTATCGAAGCCTCAGGAATTTATAGGTTAGATCAAATTTGAGAATTCTATCTTCAAATTGAATAGTATCTTAAAACTAATAAATAATAACGAATATAGGATAGTCTCAGCGCCATACAACATAACAGTATTTTTTATATACGTAACCCTTCTGTTAATACTTCCAGTACATCGACCCAAGAAGATTTATATTTCCAAAACTCTCACAAACTTAATGAGTAAATAATATATCTGATTATGATTATCGTCTGTCCTCCCTACAGGACAAGTGGATGATATTGAGGCTCGGACTGTAGTGGATACTGGGTGCGGGCTCCAAGCACTTTTCATTAGAGCAGAACTAATTCTTAAGAGATACCCACGGCTTCGACTTGAATTTAAGGATTTAATTAAGTATGTGCTGCTAGTCTCAGAGAGCACACATACGATGCTTCAAGAGAGCACAGGCATTATGCGTGCACTAGAATCAAACGTTAATTTAATACTGATGACGTCCAGGAATTAATTAAGTGTATTTATAGTCAACTAGCCGTTTTCTCCCCGTTCGTTTTCAAACCTGAGTGAAGAAGCGATCCACGATGGAAATTACCTACCCGTACTGCCCGGATCAATAAATTATATAGACCGTCGATAAATATCTTACATCAGAATTACAATGTACTTTGCGTAATAGCCAGTGTTATAATTAGTTTATTTTAAAAATTCGTTTACAATAGATAAGATTAACTTATCCATCACGAAAGTTAGCCTCAATTTCCCTACAATAGAACTCTCAAGAACTTATCTTAATTAGAAATATATAATTATGGCCATCCTGATTTCCTCTGTCCTACTTTTGTAATCCTGGTACATGATTCACGTACCTTGGAGGTAGTTATAGGCAACATAGCCGAGCTCTTCTCTCTCCAAGAAGAAGATGATGTGAGCAGTAGGGTACCTGAAGCGAGTTCTCTGGCATATTATTATCGGATCAATAAACACTTGTCTACATTTACTGCTGCACATTCACTGAAAAACCTGTACGTCCCACGCTGGAAGCCACCTCCTCACTCTACTGCAAGACTGGCAGCGTGATGGCAATCTCTAATGAATGAAGATGGACCAACGGATAGACAGAAGTATCTTTAAGTAAGTGATTTAATTAACCAGTTATCATACGATAGCTAACGTGATACACTACACCAATCCCTAATGCTGCTGGACAGATGAACCGCCACTGCATAGAGGGCCGAAGGTGACTGGTTCAGTACTATAACTTAGAATTCCAAAGTTGGGGGAGTATGAATGGTCGTCTCCATCGGATTAATACCACCAAAACTGGTGTAAATAGCGTTTAATTGTTCAGGTTGACCTGTGCAGAGATACAGTGTCGCTGAGGGATCGCTACGGGCTCTTGTGTGTCTACACCGCGCGTAGAATAATTGTGAATATCTATTAGTGGCTACTAGGTTCGCTTTGTCTCTAGTAGATCAAACGCTCTGGTTTTTATCAGCGGAGCTCTAGTTACTCCATATAAGTAGGGAGTCGATCAATTATACTATCTTAGCCCCAATCCTCACCCACAATTGACCTAGGAGAGGATCCTAAAGAACCCTTGAACTGTGGTTACTCACTGGTCGCATAGTAGCCTGAGTAGAATGAGTTCTTGGTGTCGACGTGGTAGAATAATCTATCTGTTAATGACGTTGCCGACTTTGTCTAGATAGCTAATTCTTACATGTTGTGTTATTTTTCTTCATTGTGTCTCTGAGAAGTGAATCTTATATACTATATGTAATATGTCTTTGTACTTTAATAAGTAATACAACTATCTTTCTTGTCACAGCCTTCACATTAATCGCTATTTACTCTCGAATATTCTCATCTTTATCCGTTGGACAATAGCCCGTTATTCAGCATTTTCAGCGACTAAATTATATTGATAAAGCGATAACATGTATATGACCAGTCTGGGACAGCGGCATGGAAGCGGCGGCATATTGTCGGCAAACAACAGCTCGCTCGGACTGGCATGCTCGCTCGGCGGCTTCGCCACAACAAACAACCGAACGTCATTCAAGTGAGTTTACCACTGTGTTTGTTGGCCTGATTCAGCTAAACATAATGAACAGCGATCCTAGGACAGCTGGGGCGGCGCATGCCCGGCAACAACATGCTCGCCTCCGGGACTGGCATGAGTCGCTCGGCGGCTGCCACGACAACACTAACGTCATTCAAGTGAGAATAACACGTGTTTTGTAGAACATATGAACAGGTCTAGACAGCGGGTGTACTGGCGGCAACTTAAAATACCCTTACTGCGCCGCACTGTTTCAGCAACAACAAGCTCGCTCGGAGCGTCTCGGGACAAGTCGTCTCGCGCTTGCCACAAGCTAACCTACTAACGTCATCAAGTAATACACGCTGTCTGTTCAGTCAAATCATTGAAACAGCGTCTAGACCAGCCAGGGCTCTGCGGCATAGGCACCCGCCTACTGCGCAACATCATCGGCAATTATCTTCCGGCAACAAACA